>CAIGRB010021732.1:5810-21937 GCA_903798255.1 Fraxinus quadrangulata
GACGAAAGCTCTACAAGCCACTTGGGATGAAAGTGATGATGAGCAAGAATAAAATGAAAGTCAAGATGAAGTTGCAAACATATGCTTCATGGCCATTGAAGATGAGGTAAACATAAATGACACTTCCTCTTATGATAAACTATCTACTTCATATGATGAAATCATTGGAGTTTTTGAAAAACTTGCTCTCAAACATTCTACTCTCAAAAAGCAACATTTATTAAAAAATGAGACCAAAAAGATTTTAGAGACTCAAAAGGATTTTGAGAAAAAAAATTATGATCATGAATCCCTAATCAAAGAAAATATTTCTCTAAAAGAAAAAGACCTAGATTTAACCAACATTGTGTATAAATTCACTCAAGGAAAGAAAAACATTGAGTTAATACTTGGGAAACAAAAATATGTTTTTGATAGAGGATGAATTGGATACAAACCTTCTCTAAAGCAAAAATCTCTTGAAAACATATTTGTCAAAACTTCTAACACTACATATAGCTTTTGTAACAAATTTAGACATGTAACTTTTGATTGCTTAATCAAAAAGAAATTACAATTTCAAAGAAATAAGTGGGTTCAAGGGTCCACTGGCACTAAGTATCAAAGACCCAAAGTTAAATGGGTACCAAGATCAAACATTTGAATCAATTCTTGTAGGTGTCTTCAAGGATAAAGAACAATTGGTTCTTGGATAGTGGTTGCTCAAAACGCATGACCGAATGAAAAGATGGGGGTCATGTCACATTTGGAGATAATGTCAAAAGAATAATCATGGGCACTGGATATATTGGTAATCATTCATCTCCTTCTATTGAATCATTTTGTCAATAATCTCAAATATAATTTGATAAGTATTAGTCTACTATGTGATAAATGTTATCATATCAAATTTGATTATTCAAAATGCCTTATTAAGGATGCTATATCGAAAGAGGTATTGTTCTTAGGAAGCTGAAGTAAAGATGTTTATGTCATTAACATTGAATTTGAAAAAGAATTAAAATGTTTGTCAAGTTTTAAAGATAAAATTTGGTTATGACATAGAAGATTAGGCCATGTTAGTATGGACCTAATTTCAAGTGCATTTTTAAACGGTTTTATTCAAGAAGAAGTTTATGTTGAGCAACCTCCCAGTTTCAAAAATCACAAATTTTCGAAAAATGTGTTTAAACTTGGAAAAGCTCCACATGGTTTAAAACAAGCTCCTAGAGTTTGGTATGAAAGATTGAGCAAATTTCTTATCTCAAATGGTTTTCAAACGGGAAATGTGGATACTACACTTTTTATCAAAATCAAAAAGGATGACATGATTGTTGTACAAATTTACGTTGATAATATTATTTTTGGTGCAACTAATATTTTTCTTTGTGAAGAGTTTTCAAAGTGTATGAGCAAGGAATTCGAAATGAATATGATGGGAGAACTAAAGTTATTCCTTGTTCTTCAAATCAATCAAACTAATGAAGGCATCTTCATTAATCAAATAAAGTACATCATAGACATGCTTAAGAAATTCGATTTTGAAGACTTGAAGCCGATGAATACTCCAATGAGTTCAAATCAGATAAAGATGAGCACGGCACTTCAATCGACGTAACAAAATATCAAGGTATGATTAGATCTCTTCTTTATTTAACCGATAGTAGACCCGATATCATATTTAGTGTTTGCTTATGTGCTAAATTTCAATCAAATCCTAAAGAATCACATCTAAGTGCCTTAAAACAAATTTTTAGATATCTATGTGGTACTAACACTTTAGGACTTTGGTATCCTAAGGGCACACACATTGACCTTATTAGCTATTCGGATGCTAATTGGACGGGTTGCATAATTGATCAAAAAAGTACAAGTGGAACTTGTCACTTTCTAGGCTTTGCCCTTGTATCATGGTTTAGCAAGAAACAAAATTTCGTTGCACTATCAACCACCGAAGCCGAATATATCTCGGCCGCTAGTTGTTGTGCTCAAGTTTCTTAGATGAAACAAACCCTTAGTGATTATCATTTAACTTTTGAAAATACTCATATTATGTGTGGTACTATAAATTTGTCTAAAAATCCCATCTTGCACTCTCGCACC
Organism: Fraxinus quadrangulata; assembly: GCA_903798255.1. Classification (NCBI taxonomy): domain Eukaryota; kingdom Viridiplantae; phylum Streptophyta; class Magnoliopsida; order Lamiales; family Oleaceae; genus Fraxinus; species Fraxinus quadrangulata. Next base: position 7,893 of record CAIGRB010021732.1, read on the forward strand.
CAACATATTAAAATTTGACATCATTTTCTTAGAGATCATATGCAAAAAGGTGATATTTATTTAGAATTTCTTAGTACCGATAAACAAATTTGTGGTAAACTGATTTAAATTATATCATTTTAAATTTTTAAATTTATACAACAAGGAGCACATATTCTTAATGATATTTAAAATGTCGGCATATGATATAATTAAAATTTGCCGACATTCTTACTAAACCTCTAGCTCTCGATAGATTTTCTTATATTGGAAAAGGTTTGGGTATTATTGATGAATCTGAAATTTTTGGATAAATTTGTCTTATATGCATGATCAAACCGTATTTTCTGTTTTCAAAGTTTCGATCGACCAATTGATCAACCGAAGTCCTCCTTTCGGTCGACCATCACTTAACTGAAACATATTATAGCCCTGTCTAAAAATTCTACAAAGTTTTGGTCAACCAAAATTAGTCCGGTCGACCGAATTGTCGCGATTCAGCTCGTTTTTCTCACCAAAGTTTTGAAAAACCAAAAATCTCTCACACTCGTGTTGATATCATCCGAATCGACTATGCCACCAAAGAAAAAATCAAAAAAGGGAGAAGCAAGATCATCCAATGTCGAAGTTGACAAGCCCTTACCCAACCATTTCACCGATTGTCCTATTCTAATTGGTAAGTCTATTGATTTATTTGAATTCTATCTCCAAGCTCCATCGTCTAGGACAGAAGAATATTTTGAGGGTATTGGGTGGAAAAATGTAGTCTCTATCTCCGAAAATGCCTACCCTAGGTCAATTCTTGAATTTTATCGAAATCTGTCTTTTTATTCACACCATGTTACTTGCACTATCAAAGAAAAACAAATTACCCTCGATAGGGCTACCATTCGGGAAGTCCTTGGGTTAGAAGAACGTGAAAACTATGCTTACGTCCAAAACTATCCCGTTAGATTTGAGGGCTATAATAAACTTGAAGCTTGTTGTCGTGTTACCGACCGATCATTAACCACCAAAATGACCTTGAACCTAAACCATCTTACTAACCCATGCAAAATTCTTCATTGTGCAATTTCACATATCATCGTCCCTAGAAGTGGTCACTTCAAAGAAGTTCATCACCTTGACTTATTTATTCTTGATTTACTTCTTGTTGGTCGTCAATTGAATTTCTCCTACATCTTCTTAAAACACATTCGACATGTCTACTCATCTCCTAGAGTCTTAGGTCTACCTTATGGCATGCTTCTTACTAAAAATTTTCAACACTTCAATGTGCCATTTGACGATGACCCTATTCTTAAATCAAAACACACCGATGTCATTAACCTTAACACCCTTAAACGCGTGAAAATCATTAAAGATGATAGGAAATGGGTGTGTTATACTTAAGGCTTTGACAATACCTTGGGTCCTACTACTTGGCCAGTCACCGAAGAAGAGGCGGAAGAGGAAATGGGTGTTGGTGGTGATGGTAATGATTCATCACGACCAAGACATAGGCCTACTACTCCACAAGTTGCACCTAACCCCGACCAACATTTGTCCGAAGATCAATTCAACATCCTACAAGGTCGAATTGATTCCCTTGCTACTACCATCAAGCCGAATGGATGCACTTGAACAAAGGAGCAAATGAGCTTATCACAAGAGGCCTTCTTTGCACACATATACTCCATTTATCCTTGAGGCACTTCTCCACCGGCGAAAGATTAAATCATCATTTTGAATTTATATTTAGTTTCATGTAATGACCTATGATCAATTTTTTTTCTTTCCTTGCACCTATGTCTTGATTATGGGGAAAGTTTCTTTTAACATCATAGTCCCCATTCATTTTTATGATGACGGGGGAAAAGGAAATGTGATTTATGACTTGACTTGAAATTTTGACTTAAAATTGTGAATTGTGACTTCCATTATTTCTATGAATTATGATGACTTCTAATATGATTTATTTTTTATGGAAATGCATGTCTCATGCTATGGAAAATGATATAAACACAAACTCAGTTCTCATTAATGTGTAAAAGACGGGGGGAATATCTTATAAATTTCTACAAATCACCACAAATCACATACGGTTTGTCGTAATCAAAAAGAGGGAAATTGTTGACCTATAATTCAATATAGCTCCACATTTTTTGATTATAGCAAACAATACACTTATATTTCTAACAAGTCTTGTTTCTTGAGTTTTTCGTGAATAAATCTTTTTAAGCATTCAAAGGACTCAAATCGTCATCCATTAAAGAATAAGCAATCAAAAGAAACTCGAAGAGAACAAGAACTTTGAAAGTTAGAGTTTAGAAGTTGTTTATCAAAACTTCAATTTATATGTAAAAGTATTAATTCATCAATTTTTAGCAAGTGATAAAACTCAAACTATTTTTCAAAATTCCTCACTTGCATAAAAATATTTTTGATATAAAAGTGATTTTGGAAAAATGAATATTTTGATATAAAAACTAATTTCCAAAATTTGTATACTTCACCGGTCAACTGAAATCGGCTACTTACCGTATTTGCAGGCATCTTACCGGGTTTTACACTGCTTACTAGATTTGCAATCTTACCGGTTTGAACACTTCGGTAGATCGAAGTATAAACTGGTCGACCGATCTGCTCAACCGAAGTGCAATTAAGAGAGTATATTTATTAAAAATCATTAAACTTACTTGATTATATATTCTATTTCATTTATTAAAACGAAACTCTTGATTGATAAAACTAGTTTCATCTATTTCATTAAGAACTCTATTTTGCAAAAAACTTCTCAATCTCATTTCAATTCTAGATAAATGTTTTCTTTACCAACACTTATATTAAAGTGTAAATCTTTCTTCATACTTAACTTGTATTATTTGTTAAGAGATATCATTGATTGAAAACTTTGATACAAACATACAAACTATTTCATTATCCATCATTTATCAAAGTTTACAACATAAACACTTGAGCTTTATTATTTGCTATCTATTGAAGTGTTATCCTAACTCTCTAAATACTTGACTTGATTATATCATTTGTTAAGAGAATTCTTTCAATTGTAAAATTATCTTTTATATTTTGGTAGTTTCGAGAACCTTGTGAAAACTCGATTGTTGTTAAGAATATGTGCTCCTTGTTGTAAGTCACTTAAGGATCGTTACTCCTTATTTGTAAGTTACNCCCATTAAATTCGCTTGTTATCTTTACACTATTGCACTTTACTTCAAATTGCTATATTATGCTATATCTGTACTTGAATTAAGTTATCGAATTTACATAATTACTTCTCATCTTATACTTTGCATTTATATCTTGTGTATTAAATAAGTTTGAGACTAATTATCGAAAAGTTTAAAAAAACCAATTTATCCCCCTCTTGATTAGTTATTCTTGGGTTATCAGCTAAATAAAACCAGCACAAATGGTTGTATTTAATGTAGTCAAACTTTATTCCCAAGATTTAATGATTTGTGACGCAGCAAATCATTAAATCCTAGTTGCTTCATCAATTAAAGGGATCAAACAATTACGGATTTGATATTGAACTTAGCTATAGATTGCAACAAATAATAAACTAGTAGGTCTCCTAACAATTAAACACAACAATCATGAAAATACGTGCAAAAGAACATTCAATACTTAAAATATGAATTAAACAATGAAAACAATTTAGATCTCAAGTTGGATTGGTTCCGAGGTTTCAGTTTTTCTTCGACCAAGTACAAAGATTTAGCTATTTATGAGAATTCTAAGAGCAAAAAGAGAGAAAATGGGGATAGGGCATGTGTCTCCATTTTCTCGATGGTTTTAGGGTTTAAAAAGCGTTTTTGAAATTTGTTTCCATAAGTATTTGAGTCAAATTCGGAAGCTAGATTTTACGCATCGAGAGTGTACTATGCGACCGCATAGTACAAATGCATGCGGTTGCATAGTTTATTTGAAACTTAGCCTTCGTTTCTCTGAAACCATGTATGCAACCACATAGGTATTAATGCTATGTGACCGCATAGCATTGATATCGATGCAATTGTTGCGTTTCAGCCCTCAAACTTCATTTTCTCGATTCGTGATTTATTTTCTTGTTTTTATTCTTCCAATGCTTCATGTCTTCTATTAATTGGTCTTCAAACCTTTCACATCTTTGTTTTGCCTACGAGTCATCTTTTGAATATTTGCATTTTGGTCCCTAAGCTTTTATTTTCTTTCACTTTAGTCATTTTTCGTTTGTTTCTTCTATTTTCTACCATATTAATCCAGTTGCACTCTAAATCAAAATATAAGAGTAATGAGTACATTTAGGCATCAATTAATCACAAAATTATAAGATAAAGGGATGAAAAATATAGCACTTTACATTCTCATCAATAAATCTAGAATATGGTGATAAATGTGTTTCCTCTTACAGTGCTGTTATATATCCCTAATATCAATATAGCATTTGATGTTGTAAATTATTTGCGGGTCATACTATCCATTTACCATGATGAACCATGTGAGTTAGAGCTTTAGGTAGATCTAAATTAATGATTGATAATTTCAAATCATCCCATCATGTGTGAGTGGAACATGTTGGAAATGGGTGGGTCACCCATGTAGGTTGACCGGACCTAAGAAGAATAAAGTGAGTTGGAGGGATTAGTTATTCTTTGAATTGTATTACTTCACCCGTAACCAACATTGTAACTTCCATAATGTTAATACGTTACCTGTGTGGAAGTTTAAACCTTCCTTTGAAAACCTACAAGCGAATGGGATCTTGAACAAGTAATAAAGTGATGCACAGAATGTTGAACCTACAAGGAATATGTGTTTGATGGAATTAAAATTAATTGCAACTTTAATCAAACAACAACAAAAAAAATTGTGGTTTTCTATACTAATCCCTAAATTATCAATTAAACTAATAAAAGTAAGTAAATATTTTTTTCAAATATGTGATATGCATTATTAAGATGCCGAATCCCCCTTGTTATTTCATTTTTAGTGTAACAATTAAAGTGACAATTTAAAATCGTTCATGTTGGTCAATGTTCATAATTTAATTGAAAGTCTCTTTCAATAGCGATCAAATATATTCCTCTCATGTGACTCTTCTATCTCTCGATGAAAGATGCAAACATGATAAATTTATTAACAAGTGGTAGAACATCGATTGAAACCATATAAAACATAGATGTATATCATTATCCTCTATCGAATCTTACAATTTTTATTATATTATACTTAAACCATATTGTCTCTCTCGATAACAATAACATCAACTAATAATTCAATTGGTAATCAAGCAATTAAAATGAACGATAAAAATAATAATAAACATCCACAAATCAAACTAAATGAAATTCAAAATAGTTAATTTAAATATCATAACAAGGGTTCATCTCATCCTAACAATGTATAAAATTAGCCTAATATATCGAAATTATAAGAAATCATATTTAAGTGAAAAGACTTAACCCAAATATTTTTTATAAATTGAGAAGATGAATATGAATCTTTAATTTCTTCAATGGTTTCCTAATGAATTTGCACTTGCACCTACTCTTCTTTGCCAAAAAAAAAAAAGTTTAAATCTTCACTTGAATGAATTTTTGCAAGTCTCTTTCAATTCCCACACAAAAACTATGACTTTTCCTCATCTGATGACAATAATTGATGAGTATTGGAGTATAATATGTATATGAGAGATCTCTAATATGTATTCTACCATTAGGAATTTTTAGGAGAAAAAATTGGTTGAAAATCATGTCCAAATTGATTTTCAAAAAAGTTTCAATTGTATAAGGGAAATTGCATTCGGGCGTGATTTTTTTGTCTCTGCACGACAGTCAGTATTTTAGCTATAACTTTCTCTCCCGATATCTGATTGAGACAATTCAAAGTGCAATAGAAAAATAACTCAAAGGGCTACAACTTTTCTTAGAATTTTTCCAATTTAGATTTTTACTATGCCAAAAATGAGTCTCAATTTTTGGATAAAAATTTGGAATATAACTTGTGCGATTGGAAATTTATTTTGATAATATTTTGATCATACTCCATTCCTTCTTGAGTTCTAATTACATCCAGTTGTCTCCTAGAAATCTTTAAATTATTGTCTTGTGGTGCAAATCAGCTATTGAGTATTTGTAATTTTGTCTTCAAACTTTGGACTTTACCCTTTTTCTTTCGTTTTTCTTTTGTTTCTTACAATGCATCGTTCAACCATTGAGTTTTACCTATATAATATAAAATACAACTATTTAGGATATGTTACTCCCTAATTCCGAGGCCCAGCTCGGACTGCCACATGGATAGCTACGTAGGCAGCCAGTCCACGTGGACAAAAAGCCAGCCGAAAAGTTCGGAAGGTCAATGAGAAGAGTTGACAAAGTTAAAGTTAAGAGAGAGGTCCTTCGACGCCGAAGTAGAAGTCCCTTCAAGCTGCCAGAGGTCCTTGAACCAAAGATAACCCTGGTCCACGTTAAAGCCGACGTTGTTCCCTATAACAGATTTAGAGATCGTTTAGAAGTGAATGGTATGATGTCTGTAATAAAGGGTGTAAATGTGTTAGTCTACAACTAGAACGGTAGACCTCTTGTCAAGTATTAATTGTAATGAATAGACGGTGATGTGATGTCCCCTATTAAGGAGATGAGGCTACGTGGTTCTGATCCAACGGACACCACGTCAGCTAATGTAATATAAATAAGGGTCTTCACGTAATTCATAGGGGTTGATGAATGGATTGGAAAATGGACAATCACATATTCGAAATATACACATAAACTCTTAAGAATTCCATATGAACTCCAACATACAATATAGAAACTGATGTATGCTTTTTGTATATCCTTCCACATATTCCTACTTGGTGATTACATAGATTAGTTTGATTTTTATCCGGTGATCGTTGTTAGCGCAATTGCCTCTTGTTCTACTTACCAGACCCGAACGCTTTCATCTCTTGCCAAAAAGTACCTCTCGCGCTCATTCCCAACCGATTAATATCGTCATTCCAGTAAAATTACGCTGGAATCGTGCTTAACGTGGTAAGAGTGGGCCCGACATCTGTTGATTCATTTTTTGGGGTCAACAGATTGGCGTCGTCTATCGAAAACCATACGGTTAACCACGAAAAACATGTTGAGAGAAAAGCTAAACAACCATTGAAGGTTTGTCTGAAGGAATTTTATCTTCTGAAAGAAAAATATCCTTGAAAAAAGGACTTTTAGAAATCAGGAACCCTAAATAAAGGGAGATCTCATACTAAGGTATCTAAGGAAATGAGTTCAACTGATGAAAATGCCCCAAGAAAGATGGGAGAATACCCTAAAAATGGAGAAGCCACACGAGCTGCCACAGCTCCTCTCCAACGACCTCTCGCATGCAGGTGAGAAGGATCCAGAGGTAGGGGCAGGGTAGTTGCTCGACTAACAAAGAAGATGGCCACCATGGCTGCCAATATGAGAAACATTACTCAGCAGAACTTGGCCTGCAAGAAATGTTAATGAACATGCAGGGGCAAGGAGGGCGTCAGCTTCCTCCATACACGACCTAAAAGATATCTTTCTTGAGGTACAATGATACAATGAGGAGGAGGAAGTCCAGAGTCAAANGATCAGTCGATGTGCCGCGAAGAGCCTTCAGTTCTACCCCTTAGAAATAGGCGAGAAAAGAGAAACCAGGCTAGAAATGAAGTGGGAACCTCTCAGATACCACCTCAGATCCATCAGCGAGAGGATGAAGATTTAGATAGGCCTCAAATGTCCTACGATCTTAATGATGATGATAAACATTCCCCCTTCTCAGAGGCTATACGGAATACCCCTATGCTGAATCACTTCACACTCCCCAAAATCCCAAAGTATGATAGGAGAGGAGATCTCGTGAAACACATGAACAACTACAAAACTCACATGAATTTGAAAGGATCTATCCCAGTAATGAAATGCAGGGCCTTTCACTTAACATTAGGTGGGGACGCTGAAGTCTGGTACACAAGGCTGCCCGAAGGGAGTATCCGAAGTTGGCAGACATGAAGAAGACGTTCCTAAAATGCTTCACAACCAGCAAAGAAGTTGAAAGACCTATCTAACGATTTCAAGACATGCGGCAGCAACGAGGTGAGGCACTGAAAAGTTTCTTATCCCGCTTCATGGACGAAATGACCTACTGTGTACAAGTTACGGATAAAGAAGCATTAACTGCCTTGAGAGGACTATTAGACATGAACTCTCTCTTTTGGAGAGATGTGCAGAACAAATACCTTACTACCTATGACGCCCTATTGGAAATGATAAGGCGTGAAATCCTCAATAAAGAATTGAAGGATCATAGGAATAGGGCGAGCCAGGGCATTCCACCTCCTCAAATGTAAAGAGAAAAAGGCCCAACCTCCCATCTGATGGACCATCAGACCCCCAATGAACCATGGATAGGAGCTTGCTGCAATAACCCTCAACGCAGTACCGACTTTAGCCTATGAGGAAGTAAATCCTAATGTTGAAATGCATCAATGTCAGCCTTACTCGAGGCACCTGCAAAGGAAGCAAGGTAAAGGAAGAGGTGTTGAACCTAGAAATAGGGACGAGGCACTCAATTATTGCTCCTATCATCAATCTTAAAGACACCACATAGAGAATTGTTGGGACGTCACCAGAAACTCCCAAACGCAAAGAGAAGGCATCCCCCAAAGAATGCTCCATACAGGTCGAACCAACAGCCTCGAAATAGTGAAAAAGCATAGGCTTGACAGGAATGACCCTACTAGAATAAGGGAAATGACACCGAAAAGCCCAGGGAGGGTCAAAGGCAAAGGCGGAGCCCCCTGCCTAACAACGAACAGGAGCCCATCAGGAAATCAATATAATCATCGGAGGCCCTCATGTGGGTGGGGAATCTAGGCATTCTCAGAAGAACTATGCAAGAGAAGCGAGTGACCCAGCTATGACGAATTATATAGTGAATCAATCTTCAGCTGGAAGAACTACTCTTCCAATCACTTTTATGCAGGAGGATGCTGTAGGAGTAAATTATGTGCACTGCGATGCCCTAGTAGTGAGAGCTGTCGTTGCCCGCAATGGCCTAAAAAGGATGTTGGTGGATAATGGAAGCTCTATTAACATCATATTTGGTACCGCTTTTGATAAAATGAAGGTTGATCATGAGTTGGCCCCAATGAGCTCTTCCTTGTTTGGATTTATGGGAGATAGCATCATCCCAAGAGGTAAAATCACCTTGGCTAAGAGCCTCGACGATCTTTTTATCCAGGCTAAAAGTCTTGAAGTTATTTGACGGAGGCTAAGAGCCTCGATGTTCCTTTTACTTAGGCTAAGAGCATTGAAGTTATTTGACGGAAGCTAAGAGCCTCGACGTTCTTTTTACCTAGACTAAGAGCCTTGAAGTTATTTGATGGAGACTAAGAGCCTTGAGGTTATTTACAGGGGCTAAGAGCCTTGATATTCCATTTACTAAGACTAAGAGCCTTGATAGGAAAAGAACTTCGGAATTATCAAGCATGATAGAGTATCTGATGTTTAAAAAAACTGAAGTGATTAAGATCCAACCTATCAATACTTATACGGTCCGATATTATTATCATACATCTGATGTTAGTGATCTGCTAGGGTCAGAAGTTATTAAGTTGCAACAAGTTCGGATGAAAGTTAGCAATTACGTCAAGATAGTAGCAGAAATAAAGGAATTGTATAAGTTAATTAAAGAACTGAACTTGATTTAATGAAAATAGAATCACATTTACAAGAGGCTTAACACTTGGAAAGGAAAAATACATTAAGCCTATTGGGGTGGGGCTGAGGAACTTCGAAGGAAACTATGGTACCGGGGGCCACTTCATCATCGGCAACTCCACCAGCAGCCTCTCCATTGAGGTCAATTACTTGGGCCCCTTCAGTCGGCGTTTGAGGCTCTCCTTCCTCATTGTCATCCATCAAAAACTCAGTCCTCAGTTCAGACGTATTATGCTGAGTGTACATTTCTATCCATTCGATAACTTCAGTATAGGCGTACACCCTCCAGTACTTGCCAAACCGCTGATACGTTTCCGTCAAGTAGAAGTTAGCCAACAAGTGATCCTCAACCTCGATACTGGCATGCTTAACCTCACGATGAATTATCTCAACCTCTTCTCCCAGTTTGACCACTTGGGAAGTCAGTTTTCCCACTTGTCTCGTCAGTTCAGCTTTTTCTTTTTTGGCCTTTTCAAGATCCTCAACAACTAATTTTTGGTGGGCATCGGAAGTCTCCACTCGCTTAGTTAACGAGGCCACCTCACTTTGAGAAAGTGGACCTCTTTCTTCAGGGCCTCGATTTCTGCTAAAGTATAAGCAAGTTTCACAGGCTCCTCTGCCTCCTTCTTTTTGCAAGCCTCAGCTTCGGCCTTGGCTTTGCTTACTTGCTCTTCAGCATTTGAGGCTTTACCCATAAACTCTCGATTCTTCTTTTGAAGCATTTTGAAAAGGACATCTACCTCTATGGCCATGCCGAAGCTCCTAGGTGCTTGAGCCACCATAGTGGCGGCGACGTCCACCGCATCCTTTGTTTCGAAAAAGTTCTGCCACTTCTCAGTCCAGAACATGTGGAACGTTGTCATGGCAGTTTGAATTTCAGGAAACAATAGAGTAAGGGCCTCAGGCTCGAGTTCAGTGGACCGTCTGGCGAAGATTGGCTTTTCCTGGGATCGTTCTGAAGTGGCTGAGTCACTAGAGGCCCTGGTCTTTTTGGGAGGTTCTTGCCTTAGAGGTTCGACTGTAGCAGGACACTTCGGTCTCCTAGACAGGGTAGCAATAGAGGCTGCTAGCAATTTTTCCCCAGTTTACACCTTCGAATGAGGTAGAGGAACGTCATTAGAACTGCCCACCCCGGTGGTGAAAACCCTGAACTTCTTCTTGGGCTCCTCCACAACTATCTTCTTTCCCTTATCGACCAAGGGAGGATATGCCCTTCTTCCTGAGGAACAGCCTTCTTGCTGACTTTCTCGATCTTGTCTCTCACTTACTTTCCACTAGCAGATGACGGTTTCATGCCTTTACAGCTAGCCGTCGAGGTGGCGACCAGAATTGTGGCCATATCAGGTGTAGGGGGCCTTCTCTTATCAAAGTTGTCTGTAACAGAACACGGGGTCAGATATGAACAAAGAGAAGGAAAAAAAGGAATCAAGAGGTTAACACAAGCTAAGTCATACCTTTCGAGCCATTAAGTAAAACTCTTCGTAGAACCGTTGGGATACCACAAGACGCTCGTAGTCACGAGATGAAGAGGATCGGCGATAAATATCTGACAGGATATCCCAATCGCTCTCATCAAGGTCAAAATGTTTCACGAACTCTGCAAAATGGTTATGATTAGTCAGCAAGAATTACATTGAAGTGTAACAAGCAAAATGCAAGGATGACACTTACTGAGTTTGGAATAGGAGGTCGAAACTTTGACATAGGGGACGATGTCACCTTCACACTCCTGCCACCTTCCCCGAACCCAGAACTAGGTCTCCTTCCACCCTTTGATGGAAGTGGGAAAACTCAATACAAAAGGAGATGTATCCCTCACGAGCACAAGGAGTACTTGCCTAAAGACCTAGGCTGATAGATGGTTTGGAAGACATGGATGGGCATATCCTCACCCAAGAAAATCTCTTTCCAGAGAAAATACTACCTTACTAGTTAGGCCCAAGCGTTTAGAGAAAATTGGGTGGGGATCAAGCCGAACAGCCTAAGGACTGTTCGAAAGAAGGGATGTAGAGGTAAGCGTAGCCCGGCCTTCAGGAAATACTCACTGATGGCAACACANCATTCGCTAATGGCGACACAACCCCTCCTCGGATAGCAGGGGCGTTCATTTGGATAGGGGAGATGAGCTCTATGTCATAGGGTATCCTATATTTTTCCCTAAGATTAGCAAGGTGGGTCAGATCGGCACTAGATGAAATTTTGGATGCCCCCCAGGATATGTCGTCGTTATCCCCATCGCTATCCCCAGAAGTGGAAGCACCTCGTCCAGCTTCAACGGCTCGAACGAGGTCAGCTATGTTGGTGACTGAAAACCCCATTTTGCTCCCCAATTCACTAATATCTACATCCCCCCTGTAGGTTTCGACGAAGACATTACCTAAACCCATGTAAAAATTCAAAAGAAGAAGATAAATTATGATACTTACGATTTTCTCAAACCGAACGAAGAAAGAGGAACAACACTTGAATACGCGAACCAAGAAGTAGAGGGGAAGGAAAGGTTTTGATTAAAGACTCAAAAGTTTTCTGAAGATTTGAAAGAAAAGGATGCAATAGATTCATGCCAAAAGTAGAAAAAATTGTTCTTCAAAGGCTTATGCCTTTTATAGGCAGACAAGCTAGCCCCTGGCCGTTGGATCTCAATTCTGGCCATCTAGCCGTTCCTTTTGAGGTTTTAATCTGAACCACCCATAATATCTGGCATTTCGACTTCAAGGGTCCAGATCCAAACATAGCCCTCACGCGCCTTCATGCGTCTAAATATCGTTAAGGAGCATGCGTGACATCCATCATTGCACATTAAATACGGCAGCTATTGCATGTGTTGAGAGTTGTACCAAAATAATTGCTCTCTCTTGAAAATTGGAGGCAACATCAAATCATTGAGGTGCTATAATTTAGAACACCTCGTGTTTCCCAAAAATATTGAAACAATGGTGAACTCCTCATAATTATCAATCTGAGGCGGTTGGTCAGCACTAGACCCTATCAACTTCTGAAGCGAATGAAGGCATCCTCAGTCAGTAAAAAAACTTCGGTTATATGGACCACCTAGGATACTCCAAGGACCACCCAAGGCAGAACCTCCGTAAACTCCATGAAAATTCAAGGAACGTCAAAAAACACCATGCTCTCTACCAAGTAAACCACTTCGCACAATCTCGACGGACGACCCTGCAAAATTTGGAATGTTTATGCTTTTGAAGAATCATACGATACCTGAAGTCCATGCATTACATAAATAATCATGCATAGACTTGGGGGACTATTGTTACTCCCCGATTTCGAGGCCCAACTCGGACTGCCACGTGGATAGCTACATAGGGAGCCAGTCCACATGGACAAGAAGCCAGTCGAAAAGTCAGGAAGGTCAAGGAGAAGAGTTGACAAAGTTGAAGTTAAGAAAGAGGTCCTTCAAACAAGTCCAGAGCAGGTCCTTCAATGCTGAAGCAGAAGTCCCTTCAAGCTTCCAGAGGTCCTTGAGCCAAAGCTAACTTTGGTCTACGTTAAAGCCGACGTTGTTTCCTATAACAGAATTAGAGATCTTTTAGAAGTGATTGATGTGATGTATGTAATAAAGGGTGTTAGTATGTCAGCCTACAACTAAAACGGCAGACCTCTTATCAAGTATTAATTGTAATGAATAGACGGTGATGTGATGCCCCCTATTAAGGAGCTGAGGCCACCTGGTTCTGATCCACGGACACCACGTCGGCCAATGTAGTATAAATAAGGGTTTTCATGTAATTCATAGGGGTTGATGAATGGAATGGAAAATGGACAATCACATATTCGAAATATACACATAAACTCTTAAGAATTCTATATAAACTCCAACATACAATATAGAAATTAATGTATGCTTTTTTATCTATCCTTCCACATATTCCTACTTTGTTAATTACATAAATTAGTTTGATTTCTATCTGGCGATCGTTGTTAGCGCGATTGCCTCTTGTTCTACTTGCCGGAGCCCGAACGCTTTTATCTCTTACTAGAAAGTGCCTCCCGTGCTCTTTCCCAACCGACTAATGTCGTTATTCCGGTAAAAGCGAGTTGGAATCGTGCTTGACGTGGTAAGAGTGGGTCTGGCATCTGTTGATTCATTTTTTGGGGTCAACGGGATATATTTTATCAAAATAACTGCCAAATAAAATACACTTATCATTAACAAAAGACATTTTTGATCTCTCTCTCTCTCTCTCTCACTCTCAAGAAAAACGCATGAAATTCGTATGCAAAAATGGTGGAAAATTGAAAATTTAATAAATCACATTTTGGGGGGCATTCAATCAATTGAAAAAAGGAAATCTTTCAATATGATAGAGTTTTGGACCAACAAGA
>CAIGRB010021748.1:0-51296 GCA_903798255.1 Fraxinus quadrangulata
GACTTGAATCTACGGATTCTATTATTTAATTTATTAGAATATAAATTCAATTAAATAATAAATATTGCCATATAATATGCATTGATTATATATATATTTAAAGTGTTTATGTCCCAAATTGATTGGACCTAGGGCATAACACTTACAGATTCTTCATTTGTGAGGTGAGTTCATTCATTCATAAGCTATTATATCGACAACAATAATTAAACATTTCATACCCTATTTTTTGTGCCACAAGACAATTGATGTGTTTGTTTCGCGTGGTTTGATCCACCAATTTGTGGTCAGCAAAACAAGTGATTCCAGGATTGCAGAATTCAAAGCAAAAATGTAAAGGGAAGATAAACAAATTAGAAGCTTATGTAAAGACACTTGAAGAAGATATTAACAAGCTACAATGAGAGATATAAGGCCTAAAATCAGATATCCAAGCAGAGAGCAAAGTATTGTTAGCAAGAATTGAGAATGTACAAAATGACAACTCAGGCATGACAAACTCAGTGTGACAGGTGGTGTTTACAAGGCTTTGGAATGAATTTACCACTATATGTCAAAAATGTTTATGTCCCAAGTTGATTGGACCTAGGGCGTAACACTTACAGATTCTTCATTTGTGCGGTGAGTTCATTCATTCATAACCTATTATATCGACAACAATAATTAAACATTTCATACCCTATTTTTTGTGCCACAAGACAATTGATGTGTTTGTTTCGCGTGGTTTGATCCACCAATTTGTGGTCAGCAAAACAAGTGATTCCAGGATTGCTGAATTCAAAGCAAAAATGTAAAGGGAAGATAAACAAATTAGAAGCTTATGTAAAGACACTTGAAGAAGATATTACAAGCTACAATTAGAGATATAAGGCCTAAAATCAGAGATCCGAGCAGAGAGCAAAGTATTGTTAGCAAGAATTGAGAATGTACAAAATGACAACTCAGGCATGACAAACTCAGTGTGACAGGTGGTGTTTACAAGGCTTTGGAATGAATTTACCACTATATGTCCGATTGAGGATTTCAACTTCATGCAGACAAGTTGCAACCTGCGAAATCCAAAAATGAAAAACATGAGTCGAGTTGTGTTTGGATTTGGTCATTTGTACATATGTTGTTCCTTGTGTGGATATTCTGTTTTAGGATGTCTGTAATTTCATTAATTGTGAAAATTGTAGCTAGGATTGTTCATGTGACTTATCCCCTTGTATTTAGTTTCTGATTCCCAAACATTGCCCTGTTGTTGCCTTCATTCTATATCAATTATATGCTATGAATGAAAATTAAAAATGTGAACCTAGTCAAGTAACAAACTTGGGAATAATGACATAATTCATGTGAAAGGCTTGGAACAAATGGTGATATTGAAATTAAAGGTAGTGATGACAACGAACAATAAATGTACAACGTACAGATTCCATTGACATAAATGATGATTAGTTGTTTATGACTGTCCTATGAGATTGTAGACGACTGACAAAATTAACCCAATGTAAAGTAAATACGGTTCCCCAACCAAAAAAAAAAACACATAATCCCAGTTTCACTTTCCAAAATTAAATACAGGATTCACAAAAAATGACCAGTTATACGAAGATGCATATTTCACATTTTTTGCTTCTTTGCTGGAGGTTTCTTGCTACTGATATTTCCTTTGCTGGTACTTACTTGGGTTAATACCTCCAATTAGTCACTGAACTTGTCCAAAAGTTCCAATGAGGTCATTGAACTTCAAAACTACCCTAAATGGTCACCGAACTTTGTAAATTTTGACCATATCCATCACTGCCTCAAAATCAAATGGTTTTTGATGACATGTCAAACGGAGTAAGTGACATGGCGCGTGTGTACAATTTCTTCGCCAAGTAAGCAAATTTTGATGAGGTGGACAATCTCTCTCTTCTTTTTGCCTGAACTGGTCCAATTAAAAGAAAACTGGTCATTCATACAAAAATTTTATTCGGATTGAAGGTTGAATTGGATCAATTGTTTGTATACCCATGTTCGTTTGCCCCTGATTATGGATTCCCTCAAGTAAATTTGTAGATTGAAGTAGGAGGGATCCATCAATTTTGGTTTGAACGGCGTCGGGTTTCACGCCATTTGCAAATTTCAATTCAAAAATTGGAGTAATTTTGGGGATAATTGGTGCAATTGAATTCATACCCAGGGTCTTTTGGGCCTGTTGTTGGATCATACAATGGCAATTTGCAGGTTCAATGAAGTTGGGGATGGAATTGAAGGAAACATATTTGAAAAAATTGGAGGCGCGACTATCGAAGGTTCATAGGCTAGTGCAGATTGATTGGACAGTGTTTTGGTTGAGGTGAAGTCATATTTGAGGTCGCCTGGTCGAGAGCTTCCTAACTATGGTGGTGCGCAATCGTGGTTGTCACGGGAGGTTGGGTTTCCGGCCAAGATAGCATGCGTGAGCAGGCTGTTTCGGCTTGATTTTGTGGCTGATTCTGGTGGCTTTGTTACCGGTGGTGCGGTGGAAGATGTTGGGGGAGAGTGGGGTAATGCCGTCTATGGTGCTATCCGGCAGTCTAGGCGGCTGGAAATTGGTGGTTGGAGGTGTCATGGTTGGCGGCTATGGTGGAATCCGGTGAGTGAGAGTTTGAATCCATCACATTTTGCTTGAATGGCAAAGAAATTGTACACACAAGTACCACGTCACTTACTTCGTTTGACACATCATCAAAAACCGTTTGATTTTGAGGTCAGCGATTGATGGAGTCAAAATTTACAAAGTTCAGACCATTTAGGATAGTTTTGAAATTCAGTGACCTCATGGAAACTTTTGGACAAGTTCAGTGACTAATTGGGGTTATTAACCCTACTTACTTACATTATCACTTGTGGCGGTAGATTTTTTGGACAATGCAGGTACCAAACTGCCCACTCTTGCTACTGATATTTTCCATGAATTAAATGATTCATTAATTAATTAACGTACCATGTCATCGATACTTGGTAGGTAGTTTTTTTCTCATGGTAAATACTAAAGTGTTATATTATTTAAATATGATATTATTAAAATTATTGTTTGTGCTTTCAAAAGTTCTATTAGTGACAATAATCTTAAAAATAATGCATCTCAAAATTCCAGATCGTGTTCAAAGAGCTCAATATTTGTTGGGAGAGAATGAAGTCCAACATCGGTTTGCCATGGCGTAAATGATACCTTATAATACTATATAAGAGATTGTGTCACTCCATTTTTGGAAGAAAACCGATCTCACAAGTGATATCAGAGCTAGGCCCCGAAATTAGCCATGTGGACACAAAAATGAATCCTCAAGTGCAGCCTAGCAAAGATAGTGATCCTAAGTTGAATCACAATAGGCATAAAAATTCACGGTGATCGTTCTTTAGTTTGTTGTACCCATGTAAGGCAGTGGCCATCCTAAGATTAGGGATGACAATTTACCCCGCCCCGCCCCCGCCTCGAATGGGGCAAAAAAACCCGTCCCGACGGGGGTGGCGGGGCGGGGCGGGGCATGGGGCGTCGCCCCGCCACGGGTTGCGGNAAAATTAAAAATAATTACAAAAAATAAAAAAAAATTTAAACAGGGCGGTAAACGCGGCAAATCTTCGCCCCGCCGGGGTGGGAGATTATCTCCGTGGGCCGGGCCGGGGTGGGGATGCCCCGCCCCGAACCCGCCCCCACTGCCATCCCTACCTAAGATGGTGAAAGAATTGAGCCTTAAAATAGTAACCTTTCAATATTTAGCCTTTGTTTGGACTTCATTTTAATGAGGTTTTAGGGAAAAATGTACTTTAGAATAGTGATTTTTTGGTGAATATATGGTTGAAAAATAAGGAATAGTTTTGCGTGGTTAAAAAAGAGGAACAATTTTGAGTTTACAGTATAATATTATTTTAATGAAAAAATGTAGTTAAAAAAAAGAAAGAGAAAATTGCATAAAGATTAAAATAGAGCCCAAACATAAGCTCAACTAAGAGAGATGGATAGATTATTTGCTTAAAGGGTAGTACGATGACGTGGTATTTCGTTCGAAGGGAAACTGTTGAAAGAGTGAACGAAGTCCCACATTGTTTAGATGCGAGGTAAGTGATTAGGCTATACGGAAATGTGCTATTCTATCTGGTGAGTTAACCTTCTGGGTTGGATCCCGATTTTCTACCATATTGGCAACCAAGGCAAATGTACAAGTGGATTATCAATCGGAACTTTGGCTAGATAAAAATCTCGAACCGAGTGGTTCTTCTTAAATTAAATATTTGAACGAGTATCTGAATAAAAAATCGACGAGTTTGGTTCGGTTCCGGTTCTAGACGAAGAACCGAATAACTAAAGAAAAATCGGATCTCAATAATTTTTTTCAATCTTAAATAAGTCAAATTATTTTGTTTTTTTCTAAGCTAACTAATTAATTTAACTCAAACCCAAAATCTGATTTTCTTATTTTTAATTTAAAGTACAAGCCCAACTTAATCAAATTGACATAAATTTTACACAAATTTCTTATTTACCGTAGTGTAGTTTTAGATAAATCGAATTGAAAGCTTGGTTCAGCCTCTCTTTATTATTGTGAGCTCGCTATTCTCCTCCTCGTGTAATTTTGACAGCTAAATTTATGAAAAATTCAACAAAGAGATGAACAAAGATACCACGAGATAGGACTACATTATTTTGTAAGAATTGAAATTGAACATGTCATTGATTGAATTAATGTAGCGTTGTTGTAAATATTTTAAAAATTAATTACTGTACGAAAATGGGGAATCGAACCGAATCCGAATGGTTCCATTCATTAAATACCTGAAAATTCGAGTTCGATTCAATTCTTTTAAAATCAAACCGAATTGGACCTAGTCCAGCCTTAATTGAAACATCTATGTGTATTTAAGAGTATGTTTATATTTCAAAAATGCTCCGGACTAGTGTTCAAGTAAATAGATCATTATAATTAAAAAAACTATTTTTAATAAGTGTGATTATATTGTCATCGTAATTTATTTCATCGTACAAATAATTAGGGTTAATTGCATTAAAGGTCTCTAACCTCAGCTTATTGCTGCACTTATATATTTAAAAACATTTCTTTCGTGTCTATTCAAGTTTAAGAATATTTATTGTCATTTCAAAGCATACTAACAAAATACTTGAATCGGAAGATGTGCTAACTTTAGAAGGCCAATGATAAAAATTGGACAAAAAAGTTACGGGTATAAGTTCGACAATGAGCAAGGATTCACGACCTTCAATGCAATTAACTCCTTTCATAAACTAGTTAAACAAAAAAAATCGCGGTGCCAATACAATCACCATTTAAATAATAGATTTTTTTTTCTTTTAACTTTTAAGTAAGAATATTTTGACAAGAAATTAAAAAATAAAAGATTATTATTTCATCCCGTCCTTAAAATAGGCATTTTTAAAAAAGAATTCCCAAAAAAAGTGCCTAATCTATAACCATAGGGGTCGAATTGACATTCAATAAACACTTGAGGCAAAATAATAATTAACCCAAAATATTGAAAAAAATATGTATACAGACTATACAGTAGGGAATGGGGAAATAAAACATCCAAATCAGAAAAAAATTGAATTTGTAGCAGTAAACCCCGAAACCCTAATTAAGTAAAATGCCAGTTCTCCTTAATCTCAAAAATTAACAGCGATTCGCAGCGAGTACGTTGAAATTTTCGACTGTTGTTATCAGAAGACTGTTAAGAATGGTATGTATTAAAAAAATCTCTCTTTTTTTTTTCTACCTGAAAAACTATTGAATTCCAAGTGAAATCGTGGAATTTTAACTTTTTCTTCTTAATTTTTGTGGGTTTCAGTTCTCAATTTCTGCCATTAACGATACAGACTCAAAAAACCAATGGCAACCCCTAGCCCCCACCAAAGAAGCCCAGGCAAGTTTTTATACTCTCTCTCTGTTTATGCATTTATATATGTTCGGGCATAATTCGTAATCTGTTTTTATGTATTCCGGTATTTTTTGATTTTAAACTGGGATGAATGGATGTATTTTACTGATTTCATTTTTTTTAGAGCTATTTGTAGCAAATGCCATGTCTGCAGAGAATTTGATTTGAACCCTTTTCAAATTTTGATAATGCAGCCCAAGGAAGTTAAACATTCAACTAAGAAAAATGTCGGTTGAATTTTACTAATACATGTCATCCACCTATAGTATATAGTTAATTCAAGTCATCACTAAATTGTACAACCCTATGCGAATCGTGTAGGTGTTGTACTTGCTGTGATGATTCCTTTCTTTTATTTAATTGCTGCACTAGTTTTCCCGTGGGTGCTCTAATAATGCTCGTAAACTCACTTTATTGCTTAGTAAAAGGTATAATTTGGTAAAATCATTTTATAGCCTGATAAAATGTCTTCTTCAAAGCTGTGTCATGCATTCCTTGCATGTTCCCTGTTTCTTGATAGTGTTATGCCCTTTGACACGCATTTGGATACAAGTTTGTGATGTGAACATCCGAGGTATACCAAATCAGAAATAAATCACAGCCGACAATCAATTCCGAGACCACTTCAGTTAGAACAAGGAATTGATGGGGTGCAGGAATAGATACATGGATCATGCAGGAAAAGAAGGGGGAAAGGGGGGGGAATGGATTTGTAACCATGATCAATTTCCGCTCTGTGTTTCTAAATTTAGAGGGTGTTTGGTGGGGATTATAATTGTATTTTTAGTGGATTGTGATAGAAGATTTTGAAATGTGTGGTTGAAAGGATGTGGGACATATGAAAGATGTGGTTAATATTTATTGTTTGATTTTGATTTTGATTAAAATCAGATTTTAATCCGGCCCAAACAGGCCCTAAAGTTTGGCTGTAAAACAAAGCAATGGTAGCCATTATAAATTTCTGTCCTGTACTTAATTTTCTTTACTTTATATACCAGCGCTGCAACTAAGATATTTTTATCAGTGACTGACACAATCAGTTGTAGATAATTTTAAAACTATAGTTTCACAATGATTATCAAGCCAGACCTAGCAATCATCTTATACTCCTGAGCTGCTTAATTATCTTTGCAAAGCATCTAACTCCCTCCTAATACCCATCCCAAGTTTCTATTAGAAGTTCTCATGATGTGAAATGACTTGGACATCAAATTTAGAGAAAAGCGCCTGACTCCATTCTAATTCCCTTCCCAAGTTCTCATGACTCCATCCTAATTCCGATCCTAATTTCACTTGGCACGCACATCAAATTCAGAGAGAAGAAACATGATGTGAAATGCTTATTATTCCTATACCTGATCGTTGCCTACTGAAAAGTGTCAAATTATGATTTATTCTTTATTATCTTTTGGCAAATTTCTGCCCCCATGGTGCGAATTTGTGTTATCCATCTTAAATTTACGCAATCACGACTTTTTATCTCATTTTGCCAAATAATCTCGGTAATTTATCAATATTTTGTTTTCTTTGTCATTTGACTTTGGAATTTCCAGGAATTTCATTTATCACAAATGTATCATGATGGACTTTTGAAATTACAAGCTAAGGACTATGAAAAGGCTCGGAAACTTTTAGAGGCGGTGTTAAAAGACCCACTCGTATCAAATGCTCAGGTTTTACATAATCTTTAGTTTCCTTAAGTTCCCAAGAATTTTTTTTTGCTCTTTTATAGTTTCTTGCTTATCGGTGTTTTTGTTTCTAGGTGGAAAATAGTGCTAAAGATGGTCACCTTTTACAGCTCAGGTTCTGCTTAACACTATGAATTCTTGGTTTCTTGTCATTGCAATTCATGTTATATTTCATGCCTCAAAATTTTGCTTAAGTTGCCTATCATTATTGTGATGCTATTTATGGTTTATGATCTTTGGGTCCAATGTTATACATCATTAAAGAAATTCTGTTGTCTGGAAGCAGTCCTGTAACAACAAGGTTTTCGGTTAGCTTAAAAAATTCAAATAAAGGAATCCCACTTATACATGGTTAGTTTTGAAATGCTTATAATGTTTATTTCTTCATTCTCGTGAAGAACAGAATGAATCAGTTCATCTTATGTTGTAACATGGAAATACTTATGAGTAAAATATGAATTATTTTGGGCTTAGTCGTCCCCAAAAAAGCTATTATATAGAAGTTTTTGGTTTATATTCGATTTTCTATGTTAGTGTGAGATAATGACTAGTTAAGCTATTTACAAGAGAGTGATATTTTTGTGTTGTGGATCCCAATTGTGAACATTATCTTGCATGAGAAGAGGATTGTTTTGGAATATATTAGTTAAAGATTCTTGTTTCACTAATTAAAGAATGAAATGCTCATTTTTATTGCTTGCCATTTGTGATGTCAATGCACTGGGCATTGCCTCTTTAACATTTGGTATCCAATTAAATATTTCTTGTTCCTGAAGCAAGTTGGCAAGTCTTAATTTCTTCAAAGGCCCATTTGGCAAATATCTGGCTTCTGTGAGTATTTACAAATTGAATTAATTAGGCATTAGCAGAAGTACATGCTAGGTATCTTCTTCAACAATTTTAATAAGATTTCTGCAGATTTTTGGCGCTCAAAAACCTTGCTACTGTTTTTCTTCAAGAAGGCCCTACCAATCATGAGAGTGCTTTACGCTGCTATCTTCAAGCTGTAGAGATTGATAGCAATGATTATGTTGTCTGGAACCAGTTAGGAACACTATCATGCTCCATGGGATCATTAAGCATCTCCCGTTGGGCTTTCGAACAAGGGCTGGTTTGCAGTCCAAACAACTGTAAGCATATAACTTTACTTAGCCCCTGTTTCAGCCCAATTTTTGACAATATATTTAAAAAATTTTGGATTTACGTGCAAAATTATTTTGTTGTGAGAAAGTCTGGTTGAAAATAAGTGGGGGAAAAATGAGTTTTAAATAATGGGGCTCAACTAGGGGCTTATCATATATATTTTCTGCGTGCTAAACCCTTAATTTTGTAGTACTATCTTTATATTTTTATTTTTACTGATGATTCTCATCTTAAAAGGATTACTGCAAGTCCATTTTATTGGCAGGGAATTGCATGGAGAAACTAATGGAAGTTCTCATTGCTATTGGTGATGAGATGGCGTGTCTTTCTGTTGCAAACTTAATTTTACGGCACTGGCCATCTCATCCTCGCGCTTTGCATGTCAAAAATACCATTGAGGAGCCTGAACCAATCCCATTTGCTCCAAAAGGTATAGATAAACTCGAACCAAAACATATTCTTCTGAAATTTGGTCAGAAGAGAAAAGCACCGAATGAGGGTATAGACAAGGCAATGGAATCTAAAAGATTGAAGGAAAGCATAGAACTTCAGCTCCCAGAAGCCTCCTGGATAGCTCTTGCCAGCGAACTACAGGAAATCTTTTGTCCATCGGTGGCAACTGGTTCTGAACCAGGGACCGAGGGATACAGATCTGGGCATGTTAGAATAAGTATACAGTTGAATCTTTCTTTAGGAAATGGAATGAGTTCTGTGGAAAGGAAAGAACCTATATGCATGACAGCTGGTGCAAGCACGTCTGTCAGTAATTGTAACTCTGGAAATGACAGTATTACTATATACAAGGAAGGAGCCATATTTGAAGAACAACCTCAAGAGAGACGAAGCAGTCGACTTAGGAGTCGTAAACCAGGTAAAGAAGGATCAGATTTTTCTTCCAATAAGGATTTAGTTAAAGTGGTTAAGCAATTTCTAGAACCATATTTGGTGGGCGGTGCTGGACCTAAAGAATTCAACCATGATGACCCCTTTTCTGTCAACTGTGCTGAAGGTGTTTCCAGTTCACTGGAAACACAGTGTACTGATGTCATTAGATTTATCCAGAGAACTTCAGAAAACTTTGGTGCTTACCATATGAGTCACTTGCTTTTAGAGGAAATAACAAATATAGGCATTTCGTATCAGGTTTCCAATTCTAAAATCTTGGACTTGGAGAAGTTGACTAGGCACCGTGGACTGAATAGAACTCCTGAATGCTGTCTTTTTCTTAGTGAGCTATATTATGACTTTGGGATACGTTCTTTGGACTCAGCAGCAATGTCTGAATTCATGTCGGAGGCATCCTATCATCTTTGTAAAATTCTTGAATTTGTAGCTCTTGAATATCCGTTTCATATTATGGGAATGCAAGGGAATGAAAATTGCTTTTTGGAAGAAAATTCTGAACGGAACCATCAATTGGCAATTGATAGTACATCTTCGTTGAGGAACAACTATCCCTTCTGGGTACGTTATTCTTGGTTAAGAGCACACTTGTTTTTATTAGACGGTGACAAAGAAAAAGCTCGACGACATCTTTCTTTTGCATTGTCCCTTCTGGCGGACAAGAAAAAAATGAACTCTCTTGGTTCTATTTGCTTGCCACACTGCAAGGCTATTAAAAAGTTAACTGCTGATAGAGTTCTCCATGAGATGAATTTAATAGAGGCAGATTACTTGTTGAAGAGTACTGTAACTGAGATGCTTGAGAAACACATGTATACAGAATGTGTTAATTTGCTTACTCCTCTTCTATTATCTGCAAATGATGTCCATGTCGATGTATTATATGCCTTTAATCAAGAATGTAAAGGATTTAAGTCAGTTGAACTATCTGCATTAGATGCATTGATCAAAGCATGTGAACAGGAGGAATCAATGGATGTTTCTATCTATTTAGATTGTCATAGAAGGAAACTACAGATACTTGTAGCTGGAGCTGGTCTGGAAGGCATTACTCCCAATGAAACACCAGTTTCAAATGCATCCTCAACTGAATCAACAGAGAGCCTAAGCAAGCACTGGAATCATTTGGTTGCTGAAGAGGTGAAGGCGATTTCTCAATCTGCATCGCGGATCAAGAGCACCGTCAGTCCTATTGAAAATTCAGTAAGTCAAATTGTTTTCAAGTTTTAACAACCACTAACCTTGTCCAGGTGAATACTGTGACAGCTGGGCTTTTTAAAGAACTCATGCTACTTTAACTGCGGCTTCTAATTAAACATGCAACCATAGAAATCAAACTAAAAAGTGGGGAGAAAGAAATGGCCACAGAAATATTTGTAACTGATAATTTGCTTTGAACTATTCATAGAAGTAGTGTCTTTCATCACAAAGCACGAGAATTTTGAAATGTCTGGGCAATGCTGGTGATATCCTCAGTATCCTGCTCTTTATATTTCATTCATTTTTAAACGTCTAAATTTCATGGTACTAACTATTTGTCATTGCTTAGTAATAGTACCTAATATTCTCTGCAACCTTTCCACAAGACTATTTAAGACGCTTGTCGCCATGGTATTTATGCTGATGGTTGTTTTGTTTCCTATTTAAGACTTGTCAGTGCAAACTTCTTGTTGTGCATCTTCATTGTCTTTGTTTTACCTATAGTTGGATGCAATAATAGCATCTGTCTCTTAGAATTTTGTTTCTAAACTTCTGAGCATCTTTTTGGGTTGTCATGTCATACTTTTGGTACAATTGACAAAGTTAAGTGTTCTATTCCATGCAGAATTGCATTCCTATGACAATTGTGGGTGATATTCAGTCTTTGCTGGTGGTGCTTATGTGCAGTATTGCGGGTACATACTTCTCTAAGAAGTCCTCTGGGCTTGGATTTCCACAATCAATTGAGCAAACTGAAATATGCTCCTTTGTGGATGCTGCTATTTCTTTCTGTAAACTTCAACACTTAGATTTCAGTGTTCCAATCAAAACTCAAGTGAGAACTTGCCCCCGACTTCTGACGATTTAAACTTTTAGTTTCATTCAGTCATATGGCGTGCTTTCTTATTTCCTACTAACTTTACACGCTACAAATCCCTAACACTTTCAGACAGAGTTGATTGGAGCAATCCATGACATGCTTGCTGAGTTTGGCATCTGCTGTGCGCATGGGATTGGTGAAGAAGAAGGGACATTCCTAAAATTTGCAATAAAGCATCTTCTAGCATTGGATATGAAGCTTAAATCTAACTTCCAAACTTTGAGTAAGGGACATGAAATAAATTCTGCTCAGCATTGTTCACCTGAAAATCAGCTCAAAAAATCTGAACTGCTTTCCGATGGTATTCACATCAATGGATCTCAAAATGGATCACATTTCAATACTGTGGAAGTGCAAACTGATGATAAAGATGAAGATAGAACTTCAGGAAAGGATGTTGGTACGTTGAGTTCGGAAGGCCTTTACTCTCATACAGCTGTAGATAATGAGAAAATGAAAGCAGAAACTGACAATAATGTTTGTGACGGGCTTGGTGTCCTGTTCCAAGAAAGAGAAATACAGAATAATCAAATTGTTGAATCTGGAGATGATTCAATGGAAGATGAAGAAGAGGAACTTGAGCTCGGTATTGATAGTGCTTTGGATCAATGCTTTTACTGTTTGTATGGTTTAAACCTTCGATCAGATTCGTCTTATGAAGAAGATTTGGCCATGCACAAAAATACAAGCCGTGGAGATTATCAGACCAAGGAACAGTGTGCTGATGTTTTTCAATATATACTTCCATATGCGAAAGCCTCATCTGTAAGTATATATCTTTTCGCCCCCTGTCAACATCGCTTCTCACGCACATTTCATTTGTATGATTCCATATGTATGAGTGTTCAGGATATATAGTAGGCGATGCACATACTTGATATCTGTTTGTCTTTCAGAAAACTGGGCTAGTTAAACTTCGGAGAGTACTGAGAACCATACGCAAACATTTTCCACAACCACCTGACAGTATTTTGGCTGGAAATGCAATTGATAAGTTCTTAGATGATCCTGACTTGAGTGAAGACAAGCTATTGGCGGAGGCTCAGGGCTTTCTGGATTCCATTAAGAAAGCATCTTCAATAGAGAGGTACAATATGACCAAGTCACTGCAGTCATTTTCTGTTCTCAAGTGAGTGGGCTGGTGGTTGTTGCAGAATTTCTAAAACCATGTATGGCGTTATTAATTGCAGATCTGAACCTTACCTGGAAGTCTATAGCAACTTGTTCTATCTTCTCGCTCAGTCTGAGGAAATGAGTGCAACTGATAAATGGGCTGGCTTTGTTCTGACTAAAGAAGGGGAAGAATTTGTAGAGCAAAATGCAAATCTCTTCAAATATGATCTACTGTACAATCCTTCGCGTTTAGAAAGTTGGCAGAGGCTTGCAAATATCTACGATGAGGTGTGATTTGGTGTTATATGTCATTGATATCTGTGAATTTAGTAGAAAAAACGAGGGAGACAAGCATCTAATGAATAATAATTTTATTATTTTTTGGGAATGCAGGAGGTCGACTTGCTGCTAAATGACGGCAGTAAGCAAATAAATGTTTTGGGATGGAGGAAGGATGCTACTTTAGCTCAGAGAGTTGAAGCAAGTCGAAGGAGGAGTAAACGATGTTTATTCATGACTTTGGCTTTGGCTAAGTCAGTATCCCAACAGGTTTCATGCATCTCCTAGTAATTCTCGTCAAAAGAAATTGTTGATGTTTTTGTTCTAACACAGTGCATGGTCCTTTTTGCTAGTGTGCTAGCAAAATAACGACTGTATTCATGGCTCTCCTTTGGAACATTTCATATAATGTTACTTCTATTGTCATCTTTTGTAGCTGCTCAATGAAATGATTTATCTGGCCTGTTTTCCTATAAGTTTTAATAACCTGATACCTTAATTAGAAATCAAGCCGTCTCCATGTTGTGCTGGTCTTGTGTTAGAATCAGCACACAAGTTTCTTTGATGTTGCTTATAAACTGAGTTAATCGTTAGCCTAGAGGCTTGTAGGTAGTAATCATGGTGTTGCATTTTTTTTTTCAAACTTCTACTGTCACACCGTCACCACTGGTTTCAGGGTGAGATTCACGAACTGTTGGCACTAGTGTACTATGATGGAATTCAGAATGTGGTGCCATTTTATGATCAAAGATTTTCCGTACCCTCAAAAGATGCAACATGGAAGATATATTGCCAGAACTCAATGAGGCATTTCAAGAAAGCCTTTAAACACAAGTATCTTTCCTTTCCTCACTTGGTATTCTTGAATAATTTCATATGTAATGTATGAGTAACAAGGGACCCTACCAATATACAATTTCTGTTATCAGGGGAGAATGGTCTCATGCTTTTTATCTTGGGAAACTCTCTGAGAAACTTGGATACTCCCATGACATATCATTCTCATATTATGCTAAGGCGATTGCTCTGAATCCATCAGCTGTAGATCCATTCTACAGAATGCATGCTTCTAGAATGAAGTTACTCTGCACATGTGGGAAACAAAATGAAGAGGCTTTAAAGGTTTTGATAGCATGCTGTTTGATTACTATATTTATTATTATTTTTAAGTGATGTGATTGATCATGTCTATACATGCACCCTGTAGTACCATCCTTGCACACACTAATATGCTATTATACTAGCTTAAGTGGACGTTAGCAAAGACAAAGAAACTCCAAAAAATATAATTTTATTCGATACATAAAAACATCAAAAGTTCACACTAAACATAAAAGGAACCTAATTAGCTCTTGTAATTAATCTCCTATAATAACCTTCTATAATCAACTCCTACAATTATGGTAATCAACTATTTAATTAGCTCCTAATATTATGGTAACTACAAGTATTTTTCACGCTCCTCTCAAGACTAGAAGCTAGTCTGAAGATATGAATCATTCCCAACTTGTTATAGAAGAAACATTGATCAAGAACAACCTTTTGGTAAGAACATGTGCCAATTGTTATCCACTATGCCCAATGTCAATCTTCATCTTGATAAAATGTCCATCAATTTCAACGTGTTTTGTCTTTTAATGTTGAACAAGATTGTGAACAATGTTGATAGTAACTTTGTTGTCATGACAGAGCTTCATTTTTTCTATTTGAGTAACATGTAGTTCCTTTAGCTAAATCTTCATCTATAATAATAGACATATTCTTCAAGTCATTGATTGAACTCGGCTTCAACACTTGATCTAGCCAGCATAGATTGTTTTTTACTTCTACAAGTACCAAAATTTTACCCAATACATGTATAATATCCAAATGTAAGTTACTCACTCTATCGGCCCAATATGTGTATGCTTCGACTTGAAGGTTATTAATTTTTTTTTTTTTTTGAAAAATGGAGACCTTTTTCAAGTACCCTAGCATTTTCAAAAGTGCCTCCATATGAATTTCACAAATGGGGAGTGCATGTATGGGCTTACCACACTATAACAAATGCAATATCTAACTCTAATGTGTGACAAGTATATGAGCTTACAAACCAATTTTTGGTATCAACCTTTATTAGCTATAGCAATCTCAACCGTAGCTCTTGAATCTATTTTGGATCAATTGGAGTATTTCCCGATTTCTTTGAGAAGTCCCAAGACACTTTGTTCATGATATAAATATTTATTTTCTAGATCTTGCAACTTTAATGCCTCAAAAATGTCTCAAGTTCTTCAAATCCTTCATATTGATTATTTAATGTTTTCCTATCTTATTAGCATCATTACCGATAAAGATGATGTCATCCATATAAGCAATCAAGATACTAATTTTCTTCCCACTTTTAGAGTGTATGTCCAATAAATTATGATCACCTTGGCTTGAGCATACTTGAACCGACTATTGCTTTTTAAGCTCCTTGAATCATGCTCGGGGTTAGTGTGTGTCAATATAAGGACTTACTCAATTTTAAAACTAACGGAAGTACGTAACAATTTAATAATGAACAAGAAGTGGAATGAGATCAAAGAAGAGAAGAAATTAGAGCAAGAGAAATAATTTTATTCATATATTCAAGGGTATCTATTACAATGAATTAACCTTCTTTATATAGAGCAAATAAGCTAAAATCAAAAGAATTTTTAATAAACTAGAACTTTATCAATAAATTAAAATTAATCTAATATAAACAAATCTAATCTGAATTAAACTCTATTTAAAATCATATCTAAATTCTATCTATTTCCATCACAAACTTTCCATCTTCCAAACTTATCTTCAAAACTATGTACACTTCTTCCTCTAAATTGCAATGCAAGAACGCAATTTTCACACCAGGTTGCTCAAGTTGCCAGACTAGATTTGCTGCAATAGGTAATATTATGAGCTGCGTTCATCTTGTGTACAAGTGCAAATGTCCTTTGATAGTCAACTCCACAAGTCTACGTGAACCTCCTTACCACAAGTCTTGCCTTTTATCTATCAACCATCCATCTACCTTATGTTTCAATGTATAAACTAATTTACACATAACCGGTTTCTTCACTAAGGGAAGATCAACAAGTTCCCAAAAATTATTCTTTCTAAATATTTTTCTCTTCATAAACAACTTCTTTCCAACTTAGAATAGTTAGAACTTTAGAATGAACCCCAAGCTAGAAGAATTAGAATCTAAGAGAAAAGGAATTGAGTCCATTGGGAAATAGCTTAAATGATGTGAACTGGCTGAAGAAGGAATGAGCCTGCTTGAATCAGATCTGAATCAACATGGAAATGGCTTGAACCATCCCGATAAATACAAATTAAAATTGAATGCATGTTTGAGAAGTGTTTATAAACGGTTTAGATTATAAATAGATTTCAGTTTGGAAGTGTTTATAAACGGTATCATTATAAATAAATAAAATTGAGTAGTGGATAAGTGGATAGTACTTGTGGGTCCCTCGAAATGTGTAGATAAAAACTGGCTTGAGTGTTTATGAACAATTAATAAACCTGAGCCAAACGTAGGCCGAACTGGTAAGAAAACAGCACTAACTAACTAGAAGCAAGGCCACAACCCGCTCTGGTACCTTGTTGACCAACTCATCTAACTAGTTCTTGTAATTACTCCTGCAATTAACTGTCTATAATCAACTCCAACAATTATGGTAATAACTTGCTCCATCAAATGCGGTAATACGACTGTACAATTAACTCAAATTATGCCAATTACTATTATTTCCACAAAACTACACCGAAACGAACCAAATAAACGCATGGAAGAACTCATGCGCTCTGTAGTTACTGATTTTGCTGTATTTGATTGATAATCTAAAAACTCAAATATATTGATGATTGCTTTGAGATTGTTGGTTTTTTGTTAACACTGTATGTGTTCTAGGTTGTCGCAGCATATTCCTTCGCCCATTCAACAAAGGAAAGTGTAATGAATATTTTGAGTACGCTTGGCCATGAAACTTCAGAATCATCAATGATCGATGAGGATAATAATTCTGAGCCAGTAGACTTCCATAAATTTGAAACTGCATGGCATCTGCTCTATAGCGATTGCCTTTCTGCGCTGGAAACTTGTGTGGAAGGGGAACTCAAGCATTTCCATAAAGCCAGATATATGCTTGCCCAGGGGCTGTACAAGAGAGGTAGAACAGGGGATATAGACAAGGCAAAAGAGGAACTTTCATTCTGCTTTAAGTCGTCGCGTTCTTCATTTACTATAAATATGTGGGAGATTGACAGTATGGTGAAGAGAGGCAGGTATAACACGTGTTTTATCATAGTGAAAAAGTTAAATGTAACCAAATATAGTTGGTGTGTATTATAAGGAAAGGTCATATTTCTCTCTCGAGGGCCTGTCAATTCTAATTTTGAAATTTTTGTTGGATTTCTCTTCAACTACAGCAACTATTCACTTTTTCTCCTCCCTCTTTGTAATACAGACGCAAAACACCAGGCCCCTCTGGAAACAGGAGAACCCTGGAAGTTAACTTAGCAGAAAGTTCTCGAAAATATATAACTTGTATTCGGAAGTACATCTTATTCTATTTGAAATTGTTGGAGGAAACAGGAGAAATCTCTACTCTTGATCGGGCTTATATCTCTCTGCGAGCAGATAAAAGGGTATTAGAACATTAATGCTTGACTTTTGCTTGAATTTTTGCATTTATTCCAGTATCTCACATGGTTGCAAGCATGTAAATATGAATTCGTTCTAAATATATATATAGTAGCATTTTTATTTCTTTTTGCGTCTAATTGTTGATAGATAGAAGAATAACACCAAGTTGTTTCTATTTTTGCTTGAAACAATTTCAGCAGAAATTTCATTGGTTTCTATTAAACATTGAGCTAGAGGAAAAAGTTTTAAATTGCTTTTTCCTCAATATTCTGTGATTAGACTTATAATTTATAACTTATCATCGTACCTTTAACTTGAAGGGCAGGAAATGAAATACTCTCTTTACATGGCGACAATGAATAGCAATAGGAAAGAGAAATATTAATGAAGTGAAAAAGGAGTTATGTTTTATGGTATCTTCCCTTGTATCAATTTTTAACTGCATATTTAAAATACTTAATTTAAACTACATTACGCCTCTCCCTTACTATCGTTTTTTGGTCCATTTCCCTTTTCATTAATGCTCTCTCATGGAATTTGTGGAGTATTAATTTTACCTTGCGAAAATCGAAACTGGTAACTGATACACAACAAAGTTAGATCTATCAAATAACTGGAAATGTTGGTTCTAGTTTTTATTTCCACCAAAAAAATTTAATACCTAATCTGTTGTGAATACAGTTCTCCTTGTGCCTTGAAGATCTTGTTCCAGTTGCTCTCGGGAGGTACATCAGGGCCTTAATTTTCTCAGTACGTCAATGTGGGACTGATTTGGATAGCGCCAATAATGTCGAGCATCTGCTGGAGAAATTATTCTCTCTACTTTTGGAGCAGGTCAACATGTGGCCAGAGATTTGCTGCTTGCCTGAGCTCTTGAGTCCAGAATTGACTGAAAGCAGCTTGTGCGGGTAAGTCCTGAAAGGGTTTGATTTCTTGGTAACTTCAATTACAAATATTTACAGGTGTATGCAACATCTCGACTACAAGTTTCATGCTGCCATATCTCATATATCGATTGATTTATCTCTGAGAAAATTGCAATGTTGGCCCTAACCTATTACCTGAATAGCAAGTTGGTTCCAATTAGAAATCAGCAAATTGCTCTTCAACCATCATTATTCTTGAAGAATGATTCCCCAGGGATGGAAAGTGCCTAAATCTCTGTCAAATCATCATGTCTCCAACTTTATGAAGTTATATCTTGTTTCTGAACCTGGACTGAAAACCAAAAAAACAGAGTGATGTTTGCATGAGGGCCACATGAAGGCTGAATGATGACTTGGACGGTTTCTAGGACTAATTGAGAGAGTATAATGAAAGGTTGACTATCAACTTGCTCGTTTTTAAAAGTTTGGGATCAACTTCTACTTGGGAAATAGGTTAGGGAACAATGGTTCAGTTTCCCCTTTAACTTAAGGCATACAAAAACAATGTACTTGTACTATCAAGTTATTTCTTTATTACAGATACCTATATCAATACATCCAGTGGCTAGAGAGAAATATCAAGGTAGAAATGCTTGAAGGAATAAATGAGAAGATACGAAAGCGTTTGAAGAACCCGAAATTGTCCAATAGCAACTGTACTAAAGTGTATCGGCATGTTTCTGCTGCCTGGTGTCGGTCTCTTGTCATTAGCATGGCTCTAGTTACACCGTTGCATTTGAGACTGTCTAGTGATATCCAAGTTCAGAATTTATTAGGTGGTGGATTCGAAAATGAGCAGCTGCTTTGTGTTGACCTGCAATCAGAAGAATTATGGAATTCCGCATTTGAGGACCTGACTCATCTTAAGATGCTTGAATCCAAATGGAATCCTTCGTTGTCTAGGATTAAGAATGTTATAGTCAAGAAAATTTCAGATGAAGATTTGGAAACTGCTGCTTCATTACTTAGATCTTCTTACAATTTTTACAAGGACACCTCATGTGCGTTGCTCCCATCGGGAATAAACCTTTATATGGTGCCATCTCAGCTGGCAACAGAAACGTATATCCAGCCAGGAATAGATGGTGTCGACTTACTTGATATGAATACTTCACGGAAACTTCTCTTATGGGCTTACACACTTCTGCACGGCCATTGCACAAGTGTCTCACTCGTTATAAAGTACTGTGAAGAGAATCTAAAGGTATGTCATAAAACCTCCATATTATTGTTTGGCTAATATGCTAAAGTCTTCTATCTGTAATAAGGAAAGCATCGTTGAACCACACATGATCCATAATAACTCAGTTCCACAGAAAATGCTGAAACATAAGCGTTGAGCATGATTGTAATGCTTCAAATTTAGAATGTGTGTGATGAATATCAGTTTGCCAAGAAGACTTTTTTGTGTGTGACTTGCTTGGTTATTTTAACTTTTGTTGGCTTCTTTCAAGTGATTGAACTCTCGTCATCACTTAGTATGCTAGCTCAACCAAATGATTTTCATGATTATTCTTTGCTTTAGTTCCGAGCATTTTGAGCTCCATTTTTATTGTCAGAAGCTAATAAATTTTATATCATAATTATGCAATGCAGTCGAAGATGAAAAGAGGAACTGGAATTTCATGTGCGTCAAGTGCCAATGTGGCCACGGACTCGGCTTCTCATCCAGGTCTTTATTTTATCTTAGTTACTGTGTTTATTTAGCTCATATTTGGGTTGCAGCATTGGACACGATTGTACAATGAATTATTTTTTTCGTCTTTTTACCCCTTTAGTGTTTAGTGCTATTTATTCCTCACTATCAAACATTTCATGAGTAGACAGCCCCGTCATATGGCACATCTGCTAATTTGTGTGGAAAGTCTACATTGTAGGGGGTGGAAAAGATGGAGCTGGTAAAGCCAGTGAATCCGAAGTTCCCAAGTCGCCTGCAGTGGACCCTACTTCATTGCCTGAAAGCGCAGGCCATAAAGTAGCATCCTCGACTTTACCAGAGACAGATTACAAACCGAACTCAGCTTCTGCTGAAACTGAGGGCAAGGGTCATGCGCCAGAAACAGAGAGTGCATGCAGCAGCGTCTCCTCAGTGCATTTGCCTCTTCATGGGAGCACGAATTGGACAAATGGAGCATCATCTGACGAGAAAGAGAAGGCATCTGCTACTCCATGTCTACTTCCCTGCAATAATCCTGTTGCAGAATTGAGTAGCGTGGATTTACGAAATGACACAGATCCTAACGAAGTTTGATCTGTCAGAAGGTGAAAAACTTAGCCCGTTAGTGGAGCAGCCGACCCATGAATTTTGGTGTGACAAGCATCCGTTTGTATATATATAACGAGGTCTGAGTGTCCTTGGGTCACAGCGAACTTGCAGGAAAGAACGTGCTGCACCTCGTATTCAATTTTTCCTGCCCCTTTTTAAATGTGCATTGCAGCAGTAGTTTATATGCAACTCTGTATATTTGCCTTATCGATCTCAGAAAAAGAGAGACTTGACTAAAGATCTTATGGATATGAGCTCAGAAATTTTGTATATTCGTGCTTACATTATCTCTAAGCTAGTGATGTGAAATTCATGCTTAAATAGAAATAGTTGATTTGATGCATTTGGGGTTAAAAGTCGGCTCTTGCCGAGGCAACCATGGACGGATGTACATGGGTTCATGTGGGTATGGTGACTCCATATAAATTTTTGAATTTTTTTTTTTTTCATTTCACTTTTCTCCTATTTGGACAAGTGTTTTTCGTTTCACTTCCGGCTTTCCAACTGTCAAGCCTCACGTTCCATTTTTCTCCCAATACCTAGGTTTGCAATTTTTACCAAATAATTGCTTTTTTTACTTGGCTCATCTGCACAATACCAACGGCTTTTTCACTTCCAACGTCAAACGCCTCAATACCCCCACGGTTTGAATTACCTGCATGGAAATTGCATTAGATTGTTGGCTTAAATTCAATGCTGCAGAGGGTTGAAATTTGGCATATGCACGAAATTGACTAAACTATATTTAGCTTGGTTCGACAATATGCTTATATTTACAGGTTCAACTACGAAAAATCTCCACTAGAACAATAATGGGAATGCAATGTTTTCTTCCCTAGTATTGACTAAAAGCTCGATCCAACTACATCAAGAACGCGTCTTGACAACAACAATAAAACATCATCTAACAAAAATGAAAATTCATAATGTTCTCTCAAGTCACTACTAGAGGTACAACCAACATCAAGAATTCAACCAAATCTTGACACAGCCGCCTTCATCATTTAAAGACAGTTCCTCAAAAGCAACAACAAAAAATTATCCAATCACAACTAAAGATCTTATTGATATGAGCTTAGAAATTTTGTATATTTGTGCTTACATTATCTCTAAGCTAGTGATGCGATATTCATGCTTCAACAGTCTCTAAGTTAGAAGCCCTCGGGTCTTGCCGAGGCAACCATGGACGGATTTACACGGGTTCATGTGGGTCAGGTGACTCCACAGAAATTTTTGAATTTTTCGTTTCTAAATTTTTTCACTTTTCCCCTATTTGCACAAGCCTTTTTCGTTTCACTTTTGGCTTTCCAACTTCTCTCAAGCCTCGAATTTCATTTTTCTTCATGTTTACAATTTTTGCCAAATAATTGCCTTTTATACTTAAGCTCATACATACCACCAACTTCTTCACTTCAATGTAAAACGTCTTATGTCCATCAAACTACTAGAATTGGAAGAGTTTTTTAATAAGTTATGGAGTCAGCTGATGATTAAAATTTGATATGGAGTTATAGTCCTTATTGTTTTCTATTTTTATCAATTTTATTGAGGTATGTGCATGGGTTCTTACATTATTGAGCATTTGAGGAGAGTTATTTCTTAGGGTTCTTGCTTTCTGCTCAATAAATTAAGTTCATATTCTATAATTTTCCTGCATTATTAGGTCATGCATTAGTTGTCCTAACTTGGTAGTTCGTATTTTATGGAATATTGAAATTCATTGTTGGATTTTTTTAATTTTATGAAATCGATTGTTTTCTATTATGATTTAATGAAATATTGGGACTTTGTAATTTGTCTATTGAAATTGATTGTGTTTTTACTGTTGGAATTATTATTGAAATAGATTATCATTCATTTATTTGTTGAATTTGCAGTCAAACAATTACGAAAAAATATTTTAAAAAGAAAACTCTATTTTTGAGTGAAGAACAAAATATTGGTGAGACGAGTGTTCAAGAGAAAAAAAATGTTCGTGACAATTTATTTTTAAATTAATTTTTGATCCTACAATAAAGAATGGATGGCTTCTCCACCAAACTTTGTTACTATGTTTAATCAGTTTGAATTCATCCACTTAAAAAGTAAGGCCAATCTGGGGAAGGTTCTATGATTATAAACATCTTGATCAAGAATGAGAGTTTTCATGTCTTCAACTGGAGCCTGCAAAATGTCTGTAGAGCAAGCCCAAATCTACACCTTGACAAGCCCAAGGGATAAACAAAGCCTGATAAGAAATATTGTTGGAGTCCCACTCTCCACCTACAAGGTAAAATATAAGAAGTGCAATTCAAAAGAAAAGATGAAGATGACTACAAGCCTAGCACAAAAGGGGCTTAAAAGTATAATACATAGGATCCCACAAACACTTTAGTATATTAGTGTTAAAAGGCTTTCTAGAACTTCATAAAACTATTTTAGGCATCGAACTACACACGGATGACACCATGTCCTCTTTATTGTAGATGTTAATTTTATGCCAATAAAAGTCATGTCATATTTAAAATTAAAAAAAAAAAAAAAAGTGACCAAAAAGGGCAAAAATGTCCACCACCGATAACGATGCTTAACCAATAAAAATATCCCTCTGTCGAGGATAAGCTCGAGCCAATAAAATATCTCCCGCCGAGCAAGCCTATAAAATTTCCCTCAAGACGAGGACAAGGATGAGCTAACAGAAAATGTCCCTCTATCGAGGATATGAAGTCGAGTCCATTTGAGTGAGGACATCCAGATGAGGCTGAGAACAAGCTAGTATGACAAGCTCGAAGCAAAAGCTTATGGAATAAGTCAATGGTCAAGTACTCATTCAAACCTACTTAATATAGCATGGGTTTTGTTATGGAAACGGGAATGCTTTAATACCGGTTTGTTATGAAGAGATAAGAGATTAAGTACAATATGAAGTAATTGTTCATAAAAACATAAGAATAAAATAATTTTGTAGAGAATTGAAATTTTATTATAATATAGAGAAAGAATACAAAGATTACGTGTTTATGATTTTTCTAACTTAATCTAACTTCTTCTAAAATACAATGAAGAGTCAACTATATATAGGGAATAATTAAGGGACATACAAACCCTTATATTAGAGTTATAGTTGAAGTAAAATACCAAAAACGGAGTCCAAAATGGAAATCGCATAGGGGTTAAACAGGGGACGGCACCACAGCGCCGGCTATTTTGCTTGCTTTTGTGTGAGTGACGCTTCTTGTCTCCATCCAAAAAGCCTTCTAAAAGGTTTTTTCTTCGTTTCAAAGTGTTCTTCAAGTTCAATACAAATTTCTACTCTCAATAGACTTTAAAATAGAATTTCAATTAGAATATGCCAAGAAAACTTGAATAGGATTTTATAATTGCATTCCAAAAATGATTCTAATTAATGTACACTTTAATTAGAACTCCCGATTATTTTCAACAAAAAATTTGGATTACATCCAAATTCTAACAAAAAACTCGTATGCTAGTGTAGTGAAAAGTCAAAAAGTAGTTGGAGTAATATAGGGGTGGCAATTTGGTCGATTGGCTAGTGGGCTCGACCACTCGACTCATCTAGGCTTGGGCCATGAGTCGCTCATGCTCTTTTGGGTGGAGTCGAGCCCAAAAAAATTGGGCAATCGAATTGGGCTCAACTTGACCTAACCTGCCCTGTCCTGCCCTGTCCCGCCTTTCCTGAAAACGAGTTCCTTGTGGGCTTCTCACTAACAATGTAAACCAACGATCACATTTTCAAAAAAAAATGTGACTGTTGACCAAATGGTCATATTTATATCATTATTATTTTTAAAAAAAATTCTCTATAAATAGTTATCTTTACATTTCATTTTTTTCATACCAAATTCTACATTTTACATTTGTCAATTCTCAATTTTCTCATACAAATACAATTCGTATAATTCAGTTGGTATTATATCAATTAATAGTTCATATTTCATCAATTCATTTATTT
This sequence comes from Fraxinus quadrangulata, assembly GCA_903798255.1. Classification (NCBI taxonomy): domain Eukaryota; kingdom Viridiplantae; phylum Streptophyta; class Magnoliopsida; order Lamiales; family Oleaceae; genus Fraxinus; species Fraxinus quadrangulata. The sequence continues at coordinate 24,912 of CAIGRB010021748.1, forward strand.
TTTTTTTTATTCCATTTCTAGTTTCTATCAATTTCTTTTTCTACAAATGGATCACAATACCCATTTGGAGAATATTGAGGCTATGTTTGATTGTGTCGACTCTTACAAACAATTCACCACAAAGTGCAAATCTCGCTACGTCTCCATGTTCGATAATGATTTCAGTGATGTTAATGACATTCCAACTCTCATTGATTTGGAGGATGAAGATCTGTATGAGAGTGTTAATCCAATTGATTTAGATTGCATTGATAAAGAAGAAGAAGATTGCATTTAGTAGGTGCAACCGGTTAACAAAGAACAAAACAAACTCCCAAGTGTTGGGATACTTCAAATTGGTGGTCACAAGTCAAGTTGATAGAAAGTCAAAATACAAAGCAGTATGCAGGTATTGCAAAGTAAGATTGGCATAGTAAAAGGATATCGAAACTACTCACCTAAACAAATATTACAAGAACTATTCAATTAAATATGGAACTATGGAACATAGACAGCTACTCTAATTTGGTTATCCTAGTTTTCAAATGAGAAATGTCATAAAAAATTGAATGCATAACAAATTTTTCTATACAATTTTAACTCCTACACTAAAAGTAGTCGTTTCCAAGATCGAAGAATGACGATTTTTTTTTTTATTTAAAAGAAAAGGCTCATGGCCTCGACTTGGCTCAGCCCATTAGCCCATGAACTTAGGGCTGAATCGAGCTCCTCCCTTGAGCACAAGAGCTCGGCTCATGCTCAAACATGTGTGAGCTCATATGGATGAGCATCATCCGAGACCTAAAGAAATATGTTATGAGGCTCCAAAGTCAACTATCTATCCACTTAGAGATGATCATAACAAAGCATGATTGATTGAGGGATTAGTGAGGCGTAAATGCTGGGACAACTTGTAGCACATGTTGGAAGCATGACTCTTCATGTTGCAGTACTAACAAACAACCACAAAAGATGCATGGTCACAACAAGAATCCCTAAATGAGGAGGGAGGGACGATAGTTGAGGTGAGTCAACGGTATTAAGTGATAAAATTCTACATCAAATAAATATAAAAATATAGACCAATTTATAATGATTTGAACTACTACTCTTAGTAAGATTGACTTTTTAGATAAAACCACAAATTTTAATTTGATATCAAAGCTCATTAAATTCAAACAAGCAACTTGATCCAATTAAGACTCAAAAAATGAGTCCATGATTTTTAAGATTTGTTTACACAAACGAGACACCATCTTGTAGTAGTATGTTAAGGGATAAACTTTCGCATCAAATAAAGATGAAAATATAAACCAATTTATAAGAATTTGAACTATTCTTAATAAGATTGACTTTTTAAAAATGAAAATCCAAATCTTAACGCACAGGAGCCCTGGGGCCGAAGATGGGATGGGCATCAGGGCGTGAAGCATGGGAAGGAGATACATAAATAAGTTGTAAAACACGTGTAGAATACTGAGTGTAATGTACCGTTGGAGCAGGATTGACAGAGACATCATGAAGATATGTCTCATGATCGATGAGCTTGTCAAAAAGTTCTTCTAGTGTGAAAGAAGAATCCCTAGTGCATAGAGCAGCAACAACCTCCTTCTAAGCCAGACCAAGACTACGAGTGCAATAAACTAACAGGTCCGCATCACCGGATGGATTGCCGAGGATGGAAAATTTGTCGGCCGAGGTTTTGAATTTCAAGGAGAAAATCGGCAATGGGTTAAGTTCCTCGGATGAGTTGAGACTGTTTATCTTTGAGATGGAGGATGTGAAAGTGGGATCATTTGGCAAAGATTTTATCAAGGCGGGTCCAGACCTCATGAGAAGTAGCAGCCAAGGCAATGTGAGGAATCACATGTTCAGTGAGAGGCAAATATGGGAAATATAAGTTGCTCTTGTCTTTTGCAGAAAGGATATTCAGGATGGGGTGGTGGTGATGGTTGAGGGACAATGAGAGCTACCATCAAGATAGCCCTTGAGATTAAAGTTGTAGAACAAGGACATGAATTGCACTATCCATGAGACATTTGGAGGAATGAGACGGAGAGGGAGTTGGTTGAGAGCATTAACTTATACCAGACTGTCATGATTGGAGGTAACGGGTTAGGCATTGTGACAGTGCTAGAGGCGGTATTGTTGGTGGTGGTGTTTGAGATGAAGTTGTTGGGGGCTATGGACACTACATTGGTATGATATTGTCCACTTTGGACCTAAGCTCTCATGAATTTTCTTTTGGGCTTTACCCCAAAAAGCTTCATACCAATGGAAATATTGTTCATATTTATAAACCCATGATCCTCCCCCACTTCTAGTCAATGTGGGACTTTGGTTGCACACCCAACAATCCTCCTCTCGAACAAAGGACCACCGAGCCTCCCCTCAAACGATCATCCATCCGTCCACTCTCTACCATCTAGGATTCTCCACTCTTATCTTCACCGTGTTGGGGTCAGGACACGCCCATGAAGTAACCGAAGAGCACTACCTGACTCGAGAGCTTGCTCTATCCAAATCAACTCCTCTTCACCGTGTTGGTCAGGATACGCCCATGAAGCATCCGGAGCACACCACCTGTCCAATAGAGCTCATCCACGGATCCCATCGCTGGCAAACCGAGGCTCACCACCTTCGTTCGGAATTTCGAGGAATTCATCCACATGGCTAAGTCTAGGGTTTGGCTCTGATACCACTTGTTGGGACTATGGACACCACATATCTCCACATTGGTATAATATTGTCCACTTTGGACCTAAGTCCTCATGGATTTGTTTTTGGGCTTTACCCCAAAATGTCTCATACCAATGGAGAGATTTTCCATACTTAAAAACTCATGATTCTCCCCACTTCTAGTCAATGTGGGACTTTGGTTGCACACCCAACAGAAGTATATGAATCGGAGATAAAAATGAGAGAAGTGGACGGCAGGGACAGAAGGGGGTTCGAAATTTTTTATTAAGATGAACAGGATTACAAGAAAGAATTTTACTGTAATAAATTCTAATCTAACGTAATTTGAATTACAACAAACTCTAGCGTAAGCTAATTTTGAACTACAACAAATTCAAGCTTGATATTTGGTCTTGGACTCTATATTCGGCTGATCATTAAAGCGTATGTGGCTCGTATCTTCTCCTTAGAACTGAATCTCCTTAACAAAGCAATTATATTTTTACCATGACAATAATGATTATAGGGAATCCTAAAGAAACTATTGAGTCACGATTACGGTTCTATGTAAAAAAATTCATTATAGCAAATTGTGTAAAGTCGATGTTACACTATTAAGAAACACGAAAGAAACTAATTAGTGTTGAATGGGAATTGTTTGATCATTTTATTTTGATGAAGAGGTAAATAGAATGAACTTGAACTTAGGGCCATATTAAAATCTTAGTGAAACACTGAATTTATTTATTATCTCTTGTGTGCTTTTCATAGAAAATAACCAATTGAAATTGAGGGTTTTTTCACCTAAAGATGAACTTGATTTAGAAGCTCTTTCCAGAAGGCGTGAATGCAACTAATCTGTAGTTGATGATCAAGGCCATGTAAGTAATACTTGGAATGATGTCATTAATCATGCTAACCTTGGTATGGAAGTTTATGCTGTCCATTCTACATGTAAAATATGCCATTGCGAAATAACATATTATGGTTTTAGTGTGTACTTGAAATAGTGTTTCGAAATGCCTTTGTTACTAATTTACAGGATCAAAATTTCCTTCTTCAAGTACTCTCACAAATATAACACACCTGAAGAACTGATTACCCTTTGCTCTAGAAAATAAAAGCCATAGTATGTGGCAGTACCAGAAATAATTTTTTTAGCATCTATTTTGATGAAAATGACTTATAAGAAGTAGAATATATAAAGACACAAGAATAATATATTCTTGTTTATTCTGAACAAAGTTCAGGGATCTAGGGAGCTTGAATCTACTCTTATTGCTCCTTCCAGCCTGGAAAATTCTGCGTGCATCTATTCGCCATCGAACTCACCAATCCCTTCTTCACATTATTATGAGATGTAACAGACTGGATAACTACAATTCAGTCAAACCAAAGTAAGATGCATAAAGAATTTAGGGTTGTTCTGGTTACACAGGGCCACATTGGCCTGTACAACCAGCTTTGTTCAAGAATTTATCCCTTTTGTTCAATATGTTATCTTCAACTATTTCTGTTTTTAAAAAATCACCTTTTATATGATTCAATATGTTCATAAGAGTGACATAACATTGATGGAACAGGTTAGAAGAGGATAGAACAAAATATTATGGTCTTTAAAGTCAATTTTACGGAATGATGTGGCCTAATTGTTGAGAACAAGACTTAGTTTTGTTACAATTTTATCTATAAACCTCTTAGTGCACATTTGATATGTGGTACTCAACAAATATAGATACTATAATGAATAAAATTTTAATTTTCTCTTCTCTTCCAGGTAGATAATGTCCAAACAGGCGCGTATTAGTTACCTCGAATATAAACATCAAATACAGGAACTATACAAATGATGAATCTTCGTATCCAAATTTTCTGGAGCAATATTCTCTATAAAAAATTTAAACTCAGTGGTACAAATCATGCCAGTAAATACAACAGAAATAGATTTGGACTTTCAAAAGTTGAAACTGACAGCTTCAACTTGCAAGAAGGGACCCCTTTGGGAATGTTCTCTGAAAACTTTTCAAACCACATATGAGTCATGACCAAGAATAACAAGGAATCACTGTATCAATAGCTTGAGGTATCTTAAAAGTATCATCTTTCTGAAAGTTTCCAGCAAAGTTGTGGAAGCTATTTTCACGTTAAACTAATTTTTCAAGGTATAGAAAGAGTGAAAATCAACTTAGGATTTAGAACATGTTTGGTACATCATATAGGATTCTACATTAAGTCAAAATATTTCAACTTCTTCTACGTCTTAAACTACTAGTACACAGTCCGTTTTACCACAAAAACCCGAAAAATTAGTGTGATAAGAAATGCTAGGCTCTTCTGGGATAGTTCTTGGTTAATATCATTTTGTAGTTCTTGGTTTGTAATTGTGCATCCTCAAATTCTCCATTTTTTAACTCATTGGAGAAAGTTCGAACCTAAACCGACCCACAGGATTTGATTGGATTCTTGGACCAACTCTGCATATTCCTATCTTAAGAAAAAACGTAGTTTGCCCCAAAAGTCCCATCTAGACTGAATTGAGAATTCATCCAAGCAAATGTCTTTCAACAATTTCACATCTTCAACTTGAAGTTTAGGGTCATGGAGAATATAAATATATAGAAAGGTGGTCTTAAAGTTTATGACAGAGAAAGGGCAGACATCCATGAAGATGAATTTTTACTGGACGCCGACGTGGATGATAAGGATTCCAAACATATCTGGATTGATCCTGCACCTCAATGGAATCATTTCAGCTTTAGTAATGTATAAATCAACGAATGTATATAGTTGGTTTTGTAAGCATCCTAAAGAATCAATTTCTCGAAAGAATGGTATTTTAGGCATGTTATAAGAGAAAAATTCTGTTCTGAGAGGAGTCCCTGGACAATACTATATAGTTTCAGTAATAGACATTCAGATGGAAGGCTAAAGTATCCCAAAACACACTTAAAAATCACAAGCTTTCATGCTTTTTTTTTTTTTTAACCTTTTTCTAGGTGAATATAAATATTGATGATGAAAATGTTATGATTAATTTGAAAAAGCATTGGACAATGCAGGGTCCGTAGATACAATGTGATATGTACAAAGAAAACATTGTATAATTAGGCTTTATTTTTTGAATAAATCTAAACGATTGCCCAGTTCGTGGGATAACTCTTATTTTTTATTGCTTCGGAAAACTTGTAGACTCTTGAATATTTTATCACAGTGACGTGAAAAGGTATAAAGAAAACTATGCAGGAAAAAAGAGATTGTTTAATATAACCTAGGACTTGCTTTAGTAGGAAATTTTCAATATTAATATAGAAAATTATGGAAAAAAAATATCAAATTTGCATAGCAGCGGTCATATCGTGTCTTAAAGAGGCAAGGAGGGAGAACATGTTAGAAGAGGGATATGCACAAGTTTTGCATAAACTTAAGAAAGGATAAAACTTGTTAGAGTGACTACTCGATTTTGGCTGAAGGAATGTGAGACAATGAATGGATAGACAAATACTTGTAATATGTGGTAGTTGCTAACAATCTAGTTACTTTAGATTAGATTTCTGGTTAAAATATCTAGTAAATTCAAGTTAGATTTTCTTATAAAAACGTATACTTAAGTTAGATTTTCCCGAAGAAGTAGGAATGATTCAAATCAAGTGGTGCAAAAAGATTAATGAAATCAATTCCCCACACACACACACACACACACATATATTGTTAAGAGTGCTAATCCAAAGCATTATCATTTTCCTGTTTAAAGATGTTGATTTTTTTCCTTGAGCATGCTCCAATAAGATGGTGGTTTGTTCGAACCCCAATCTTGAAATCTAAGGGGCCGTTCTCTTTGACCGTTTTGGGTCGTTTTCTGTTTTCGATTTTTCAAAACAGTGAAAACGCGTTCTCTTTCCTATTTTCGAAAACACGTTTTTGAAAACGAAAAAAAATTTGTACACAAAACAATAAAATCATCGTTTTAGAAGTTTTCAAGCCAATTCCACGAAAAACTTGAAAATAAGGAAAACAAATTTGAAAATAAGGGAAACAAAGAATATAGAGAAAGAGAGAGAGGGGATGAGAGAGAGAGAGAGAGAGAGAACACGTTTTCCTTTTTTTATTTTCGAAAACAATTTTTGAAAATGTAAAAAAGAACACATTTTTAACAATCTCAAAATACACCCCCAAAACACAAAACTCAAAATGAATTTAAAACTCAAAACACAAAATTGAAACACAAAGAGAACGGCCCCTAAGCTTTTGTTTAAACTTCAAATACCAAGTCTTAAAGTTCCATATTAAAATGTAGAGACTAGTCCGCTTGATATGCTGCAAGCCTATGATTGCATTCAATCTTGTTCAAGCAAGAATAAGTTTGTTTTTCAAGTCAAAACAATATAAAACTATGCACCAAATCAGACTAAAAAAGGATTAAAAAGAGAGAGTGTAAATTATCAGCAGAATACCTGCTTGCGAAGTTACCAAAAGAGACACGAGGGACACAGATCTAATTGCTAAAGTGAATGTACATCCGTAGTACGGACTTATCTATCCAGCTAAAATGATTTGGATCCTTGTTCAGCACATAGAAAAACAAATGCAAAAAGTGCATTCTATCACGTTTAGGTTGGCCCTAAAGATAGAAAACTCCATGCCATGAAAGGTGCATTTTTGATTCTTATGCATACAATTCACTCACTGTAAAAATTCTGAAATTCGTGAGGATTTGCTAGATTTCACCATTTTAATTCACTGTCGACCCATTGCACCACACCGATATCGTGCTTTACGACTCACAATTAGTATGTTTGGTACATAGTATTGAACATAATAATCTTGTTTATTAAACGAGAATAACATTTCTCTTTTGACCAAACTCTAGCGTTGATTCCTCAACATGGTGGAACATTTCACACTTTTAAACACGTTGAGAAACATGAAAAACAAATCCCATTCTTTTTAGCAAATCCCTTTATTTGCAAGTGCCCAAACCACGCGAAAAGCAACTCCCGTGCACACTCCCACCTCATGCCATCTCACCTTCTCCACCGGCCCACTAAATTCTGCCTATTCTATACTCAAAATGCTATATATAGAGCAACCAGCAGCCAACCACAACACACTCATTGCAAGAGATTCAGTTCTACTGACTGAAATGGCATCGAACTCGACATGGACGGCCAAGCAAAACAAGCTGTTTGAGAATGCACTGGCAACCTACGACAAGGACAGCCCGGATAGGTGGCAGAAAATGGCCAACGCCGTGGGTGGCGGCAAGACGGCGGAGGATGTAAAGCTCCACTATGAGAAGCTTGTTGAAGATATCAACCACATTGAGTCCGGACAAATTCCTTTGCCCAATTACTCTTCAAATGGAGACACTGGCAAAGGAAACAAAATCATGGATGATTAAAAAAGGTGGGAAATGACATACAAATACATACTTTTTGAAGCAATTAGTTTCTAACACTGAAGTTCTTCATTTTATTTTATTTTTTGTCCCTTGTCAGGCTGAATTATCTGAAGCTTCAGTGAAACAAATACTCGGAGCAAAAGCACTATGGATTCAAATCGATTTCCTTTGAGCACTGGAAAGCTACAAAAGAAATAAATCCAGAAAACAAATACAAATTATATCTACTTTTCTCTTTTCTTTTCCTTATTACAGCTTTATATATCCTGCAAATTTACTGAGTAAGATCCGGATAAGTAACTCTAGTATTTGGTCATGTGGTCAAGCTGTAGCAGATTATATAGTTAATATAAAAAAAAATTACTATATATTGTTGTGTTGATATCTGTAATTTAATTCTCAAATTAATCTTCCCGACTTTCCATATTAATTTTTTTAAAAAATTAATGTGTTGTAGAAGTTACATAGGAGAAAAACTTACAGGTCATCATCAATGAAGTATCCATTGGAAAGTTTATGTGGTTTATCTCATTAGTAATTTACTACGTGACTTTTACTACCATAAATTACAATTGTAACTTTATCGATCAGAATTTTAAGTATTTTATCGAGAAAAAAAGATTTAGTGAGTGTAACTCCTTCACAACAAGGCCACTAAGCTCAACTATCTAGCGTAACAAATGAATTATTAGGAAATATTCAAATTGGAACGTACAACATAAAAAACGTATATGTTTTTCGTATTTTTTTTTTCTTTTGAATCGTTTTGTATGTAAAATGTTAATTCTTCACTTGCTTAGTTGTTGCAATTGTATTAACGGGAAAAAATTAGCTATATATTTATTAAGCTATTCTAATTGGTTGATCCACTAATCTAGGCTTGATTCTTCAATTATAATTAATTTTTTATAATTAATGGAAATAATTATATATTATACATTAATTAAGTTATTCTAATTAGTACCACTATTCTAGTCATAATTAGGGCTTAATTCCCTGATGATAAATATAGTTATTTCAATTGATGGAATTAAATATCGATTTTTTTTTTTTAAATTATGTATATTAATTATTCTAATTGGTAAAATTGACGTTTATAATAATAATTAGGGAAATCTCCAATAGTAATTGTAAAAATACATTTTTTGAATTAGTAAACAAGGAACAAATATGTAATAACTTAAAATTTCACATATTTATCTATTATTTTACTAGTATTTCTAATATCATGTACCATTATTTCAATTCTTTTGCCATTTTCAATTTAAAATGTGTAGACAAATATTATCCATATATTAATTAATCAATTACATTATATTTGTAGAAAATCTGTATTTTAATTAGAGAAATACTAGATTCATAGAAATATTCAACTATATTTGTAAATTTGAAGTTAATAAAGAAGAAAGATGTTAGCAGCGTAATAAAATTCTAATACGAGTACTTATAAATTTAATGTGTATAAATTTGGAGATTTTTTTTTTTTTTCCCTATGGGTAGAAGAAATAAGGGCCATGCCCGACTTGAAATTGAACCAAAATTGTGAACCATCCATGTTAAAGTGAATTATGTTATGACTTGATTTTCTTTACTGGATATGCAGGCAACTTGGAGTATTTCCAAGCATCAATAGAAAAATAAAAAAATATTTCTTTAAACTAAAATTGACTTAATTGCTATGATTCACATTTCAAGAGTTAAAAATTTTTTGATTGATTCGTTTTCAATCACAAATATTTTGCTCTGTAATTAAGGATAACGAATAAAGAACCTCTATGCAAATTTTACCATGACAATAATACTTATGAAAATCTACTCTGCACTTTATTTCTATATTCATGTTATGTATGATGTAAATTTTTTTCGAAAAATAATTTTTTGTTTTTTATTAGAATAATACTACCAAACTGGGTTCAATCTCGTACTCTCAGAAAAGTCAATTACTCGCTATTTAAATTCTCATCACACAATCCCATTTCCCTTGAAGTTTCAACGACTTTCTGTATTGGAACACACCCGTGTCTGAGAGTAGGACTGATTCTAGAACTCAAGAAACCTCCATGGACTTCGGTGGCAACGGTACCGAAAACAGTGGTACGGTCGGGGTACAGATCCAGCTCGGCCGCAGGCTGCCGGATTTCCTCCAAAGTGTTAAGTTAAAGTATGTTAAACTGGGCTACCATTATTTGGTCTCTAATTTGATAACTCTTTGTTTAGTGCCCATAATGTTAATTATTATAATCGAGGCATCCCAAAAGAACCCTGATGATATCCGACAGTTGTGGCTTCATTTGCAATACAATCTTGTTTCTGTTATTATATGTTCTACATTTATTGTATTCGGATCCACTGTGTATATTATGACTCGGCCCAGACCTGTTTATTTGGTTGATTATTCTTGTTATCGGGCTCCTGAAAATCTGAAAGCACCGTTGCATCTGTTCATGGAGCGTTCCCGGCTCACCGGGGATTTTGACGATTCATCACTTGAATTTCAAAAGAAAATTCTTGTGCGTTCAGGGCTTGGAGACGATACTTATGTGCCTGAGGCTATGCATTTCATTCCTCCTCGGCCATCAATGCAGGCTGCGAGGGAGGAGGCTCAGCAAGTGATGTTCGGGGCGTTGGATAATTTGTTTGCGAATTCCAATGTTAAGCCAAAGGATATAGGGATTCTTGTGGTGAATTGTAGTTTGTTTAATCCAACTCCGTCACTTTCAGCCATTATCGTAAATAAGTACAAGTTGAGGGGGAATATTTTGAGTTTTAATTTGGGAGGGATGGGCTGTAGTGCTGGTGTGATCGCTGTTGATTTGGCCAAGGACTTGTTGCAGGTGCATAGGAAAACCTACGCTGTTGTGGTTAGTACTGAGAATATTACGCAGAACTGGTATTTTGGGAACAAGAAGTCGATGTTGATACCCAATTGTTTGTTTAGAGTTGGAGGCTCGGCGGTTTTGTTGTCTAACAAGTCGGCAGATAGGAGGAGGGCAAAATACAAGCTCGTTCATGTGGTGAGGACACATAAAGGTGCAGATGATAATGCATTCCGATGTGTGTATCAGGAGCAGGACGATGCCAGGAAAACTGGGGTTTCTTTGTCAAAAGATCTAATGGCTATTGCTGGTGGGGCTTTGAAGACTAATATCACTACGCTAGGTCCTCTTGTGCTACCTGTCAGTGAGCAGCTTTTGTTCTTTTCCACATTGATTCTCAGAACATTGTTTAAAATGAAAATGAGGCCGTATATTCCCAATTTTAAGTTGGCATTTGATCATTTCTGCATACATGCCGGAGGAAGGGCTGTGATTGATGAGCTGGAGAAGAACCTGCAGTTGCTACCAGTTCATGTGGAGGCTTCAAGGATGACTCTCCATCGTTTTGGGAACACTTCATCGAGCTCCATTTGGTATGAATTGGCATACACCGAGGCAAAGGGAAGGATGCGGAGGGGTCACCGAGTCTGGCAGATTGCTTTCGGTAGTGGGTTCAAGTGTAATAGTGCAGTGTGGGAGGCACTTCAGAATGTAAAACCGTCTCGTAATTGTCCCTGGAAGGATTGTATTGACAGGTATCCTGTGAATTGCATCTCATAGAAGGATCTTACTATCGTTTGAGATAGAATATATGTAGTTGAGTCTCATGTCTCTTTGTTCTTAGTTTATACGGTACTTTATATGGTCTCATTACCTGAATAAGTGAATATTAAAGAAATACTTTGGAATTCTCTGTTCTCTTTCAGTCGTGAATCTATATTTTCTATAATTTGCTGAGTTTACAATCTTGCGTTGTACTATTGGCGAATTACTTGATTGTCTGTTCTCATACTACATGATGCAGACGAAGTTCACCTGGAAATAAATTTTGATTTGTTATGATTCTCAGAGATTTTCTCCTTTTGATAACATTTCATCTGAAGGGAACCAGTTTTCATGAAGTTACTTAACTGTTGGATAAGTTGATCAAAAATTACCTACTGAACATTAGGATTGCCTCTACGAGTACTAAAATTCTTGTTAGAAGAAAATTTTGTACATCTACAAACTGTAATCCTGCACATGCACAAATTTGCTTGGTCAGTCGACGGGCTACACTTGAGCTGTGCATGCTTTCTTTTTGGATTAGTTCATCGAACCCTCTGAACATTAGGATGGTCTCCACCAAGTATTAAGACTTCTTATTAGAATGCATCTTATACAAGGAAAAATTACATTTGAAGACTGAACTCCTGCAAGTGCACAAGCTTTGCTTCACATAATAGTATTTTCTATTTATATAGTGGTTTCCTTCGGTCGATTAGCAGGCTGCATTTCAGCATTGCTTTATTTGTGGCGCCTATAGAAGTCATTTTAAACTTTCCTTAAACCTTGGAGGCTGTTCTGCTGACAAATGTTACTTTTCGCGTAATTCTCTGTTTGTGTGTTCATAGACCAAAAGGAAATTTTTAGTTCAATTGTTGATTAAGCTACTGAGGCAAATAAGACTTTTGGGGTCCGTACAACGTATGGTAGAATTTTTGGAAAGTCAAAAACTATTTATTTTTTATTCGATGTGAGATTCATTATAATCTTGTCTTCTCTCCCCCTCTCATTGGACTCATCACTTGAATTGGAGATGGCACCATTCCTTTATGTTTCATTGTAGCATTAAATATTCACAATCTCTTGTTTCTGCCGGATTTTGACAGCTTCATGGATAACAAGTCTTATCTATTTTTGTCTTCTTTTAAGGGGGAATCTCGAGCCTTGATTTAGCATGTCAAAATAAGTGATTATGGTTTGTTTGTCTGGCCAAGAAGAAAAATAAGTTAAATTTTGCATCATGTTATCTAATTATGTTACATTATAACGGACCAAACATTTCTAAGGCATGCTTCGTACATTTACATTGTTGGATTCAAATAGACAATTCATGTATTTTTTTTCCCCCCTCTTAATTCTAGCTGATGTATTAAATTCAATCTATACTTGTTGTACCAAACATGTCATCAATATTGAAATTCGAACAGTAAAAAGTTCAGCATTTCCTAAACTTGAATCCATGGTAATGTCCTTGGTGATTAGACCATAATATAATAGGCTAATTGTTTTTAATCTTATATATTAATGGAAAACACAGAAAGATATCTCAAATTTAATTGCATCATTAATGACAATTTAATTCATTAATAGGTTCTCGGCAGATCCCAAAGAGAAAACAATAGAGCCATTTGCAGTACATTAAACTAAAACGTGGATTAAAGAAGAACGTGTAAAGAAGACAGTTCATGTGCTGATAGAAGTCAGTAGGAAGACAAAAATAAATTATCAAGAGAATGTTCAAGCAGGTGGCTTTGAATAAAAATTTGAAAATTTCTCTGCATAGCAAGTGCTGAGTAATAAACTGGACCATCATCCCGACATCAACGATAAAAAAATGGACACGAAATCCAGGGCCAAAGTGACTACAAAGAAGTTTCATCTGAAGGAGAACTGGATTTCTTCCAAAGTTTTTCCTTTCGTCTCAGGCACCCAAATTGCCACAAATATCACAGTGAAAGCGCACATGAGCATGTAAAAAGTGAAGGTACCTGTAAAAATTGCAAGAACGTTATACGAAACGGTAACAACTAATACAAGGATCATTACTGCTACTGGTGATACTTGTGTAAAGCTCAGAACAATTTGAGGAACAAGTTAAGGCAATCATCCAATAGGTTTACATTACTAAACTCTGTACACAATAATCCGCATAATGTGTAAATAATTGATTATTTCATGAACAAATATGTCCTGTTTTAAACTGTTATTTGAAGCCTCCTGCTCTGTTTCCTTAATTCCATTAATAAAATGACAAAAAATGCATCTATTTCTTTGAAGCTGTTTCACATTATCCCCAATCCAGGGGGGTGGGGGGGAAGACCCACTGGAACTCTTCCATTGGATATGATATAACCACACAACAGTGCATGCTTACTAGTTAAAATACACACTTATTTCCATCCTACCATGGTATTACTTGATTGCTAGACGTTTTCATCAAGTGAAACTAGACTCGAGCTCTGTGTAGTCTATGCATTATCCTTTAAACAACTTGTGGACGTTCTCACAAAAGTATTGCCTAGTACAATCTTTCATATCATCTTGACAAGCTTGGGATGAAAAAACATCTTTGCACGAGAGAGAGAGAGAGAGAGAGGGAATAGTTGAGTGGAGAGATTTGATAGTAATTTTTACTGATTTAATTGTACATTAGATCCTAAACTTAATTTAAGGGACTTCCATAGTAGCTTAGTGCACATCAACTGTTGTATTTATGATGAGCCATTGCATTTCTCAAAAGTGAACAAGATTCCCATATTCTCATAAAAACGTATACAAGAGACGGTGTGAGCAAACCTCCGCTGCTCCAATCTAATAGCAAAGGAGCAGTCATTGTGATAACCCACGACAAAAACCAGTTGGCCAAAGTTGCCACACTTCCAGCAAGGCCTTTGATTTTAATAGGAAGAATCTGCAATGTCAGAGGAAATATGGTCACTTGATATATAGCTGATGAAATTCTGTATAGGTCTGATGAAAGTTTTTAAGACAAAAATATAGTCAACAGACAAATAATATGAAAAGAACCAAATCTGAAGAGCTTTGGTTTGGCCATAATTCAGGCACGTTTAAGAAGAGCAAACAAAATTCATATGTTAGCACTTAAGTGTACTAGTGTTAAACAGAAAAATAGAAGTGTACGCCAAACATTTTGCTTAATTGAAAACGGGGGGAGAAAGAATAGTACCTCGGACATTATAAGCCATGGAATGGGTCCCATTCCAAGAGAAAAGGCAATGACCATGCACTACAATAGAAAATGTTGGTTGAAAGAAATAAGAAACTTGTTGAATAGAAACTAAACTATTTTATACTCACTGTATATTTGTTAAAAAACATACCACAACCCCAATTACTGATAGGATTCCCAGTATACCATAGGCAGTAGAATCCTCCGACACGAATCCCTTGAACAATTTCAAACAGAAAAAGAAGAAAATGTACCTTATGTATCAGAACAATAAGCATGAAACCAAACAAGATGTTAATGATCACATCAGTTACCTATTCCCTTTTCTCTGAATGAAAAAGAAATTTTATAGCAAAATCACCTTTGAAAAGAATGAAACGGCAACAAGTAGGAGACTAAGAACCATCCCAGAAGAGGAAACCTGCAATGGGCATTTCCATTCTCGTAAGGCAAACTGATAATTCATTGATGGAAAAAATAATTACAATGCTTTAACTCACTATTAGTAGAAGCCTACGCCCAGTTTTGTCTACCAACCATGTAGAAATTGCAGTGGCAATTACCTAAGCAATGTACAAAATATTAGTTAACGAAAGCTTAATTAGAGCTTTTAAAAAAGATTTGCTCATGAAACTCCTAACTGTACCTGAATAGCACCGACACCAACAGTCGCAGCATTGCTCGATGAGATCCCTTTTCATCCAATACAACTAAATAAGAGCCCTCAAACTTAAATTATAAAATAATACTCCTTCCTCTGGAATTGAATGGGTTCGCTTAGAGTTAGTATTTTGAGTAGTAACTTGATCCTTCTTTCCTCAAAACTTGTGGGAGATAATTGTTATTCGTAACATCTTGTACTTCCACCAAGGGAATTTTTGTAAGATGTCTATTTTAAGAAAGTGGACATTATTATAGACATCCCAAAAAGGAAACCCGCTCATTCAACCCCAGAGAGGGGGAGTAACAATCAATAGGAGATGTACGTTGTGAAAGGAACAAAAGAAAGCAAAAGGCAACTTCATTCTAGAAAAAGCACAATAGAGTTCCGTCTTTTGTTGGTGATGCTTCTATAAATGTTCATTGGTGTAGATTTCATAGCATGTCAACGAGCATAATCATGAATTCAAGAAATTGAAAGTGTATGAACAAACATGCATATCATTGTAAATTCATTGAAGAAAATACATTGATCTATTGCCTGTTTCAGAAACAGCAGGTTGTCACCACATACCAGCAGATTCAAATATAGTTGTGGAATAGAAGATAACACCATTAATTCCACTTAGTTGTTGAAAGACGAGTAGCCCAATTCCAATCTGCAGGATAAAAGAGAAAAAAGAAAATGAAAAAACAACTAGTTGAAAATAACTTTCAAAAACAAGGGCACAACATAAGCACGGGAAAATGAGATCTTTTAAGAAAAAGTGCATACCATCAGAGGTAACCAGTATCTTTTGAGTTTAAGATCTGCAAAACGGATTGTCGTTCTTCTACTTGTTGATGCTACAGATCTCTGCAAACCAAAAATTGTCATATGAAATCCGCCTTGATATTATTCAAGAAATTACTTATGTCAGCTGGACACCAATAACAAATCCATACAAGTAAACAGCAAAGCTGCATCAAGAAAACCGGTGATATTGTGCTGCTGTTTTGCTTGGTTTAATATAATGCATATCTTTTTCAGAACATAATCCAAGGGAACTTACCTTGATTTCATTTACTTCAAGGGTAATATCAGCGTCAAAACCCCGAAGAACTTGTAGAGAAGCTTCAAAATCATCTGTCATTCCCATTTTGGCCTAATTTTTAACAAAGCCATCTGCATTAGTACTTATATCTCTGCTGAACTAGGAATCAGGTTCGATAAACTTCTTCATAAACCTCACCAACCACCGAGGAGATTCCGGGATGAAGAACAGGCCAGGTATCAATATTAGACAAGGCAATGTTCCTGAAAATGAAAATTAATATTGGTCACATTTTGTGAGCCTTAGTGGAAACCTTTGAAAGCTAATATCTTAGGGATGAATTTCTTTCTTCCTTTCCTTGTAGTTTAAACAGTTTTTGATAATACCAAATAGGATATATGCATCAACAAAGTGAAACTTAAAATGACATGAAATGTAATGACGGCAGGAAGTACACACAGCCAACTGAATAGGAATCTAAGGAAAATGTTCACTTTGAATCATTTCAGGTCCCTAATCCTAAATTGAAAAAGAATCAAACCACCAACAAGACAATATTCAAGGGATTGTTTGAAGTATTATATAAATATGTTTCAACAAAAATATTTTTTGGGATATCTGAAGTTCTTACCCAGAACAGCAAGCGGTCTCCAACCAACAAATAATCCCAGTAGATAAGAAAGCATAATCCCAATAGTCACAGAGAGCTACATAATAGAACAGAGTAGAAATCAGTAGCATATTATAGTGAAACAGGTCTTACTGAAAAAAATATAGCAGCCAGCCAACCTGGTTTACTGAGCCCAATCCCCCTCTTAAATTTTGAGGTGCTATCTCAGCTATATATACAGGCACCTATAAATTATATTAGCAAGGGAAAAGAGGTATTAATTCAATCAGGATTCTTTTAATGTAGAGAACAAACACAGGTTCGTATTTACCGTGTAAGAGATTATTCCCACACCAAACCCTTCCAACAATCTTCCCATGTAAAGAAATGAAACATCCTAATTCAAAAATAAAAAAGAATTAGAAATTAATTCAGGCTCTCAAAGCACACAATGAAAAACAACAACAAAAAAAAAAAGGCATCAATCAGATGCTCACTCTAGCAAATGATATGGCAAGCCAACCGATGATGTTGGGAATGGCAGCAATCATTAGAGACTGCGAGTTATCGAATTAGATCAAAATACTCTAATGTAAAACATATGGATGAATAAAGTGCAAATATCGAACTAAATAAATAATTTTAGCGAAACAATCATACCCCCTTTCGTTTAAATACTCTAATCTAAAACATATGGATGAATAAAGTTCAAATATAGAACTAAATAAATAATATTAGCAAAACAATCATACCCCCTTTCGTCCAATGTATTCAGCAATCTGACCACTAGCTATTGCCCCAACCATAGCGCCCACATTTGCTAAGGAACCAAACAAAGAGAACTGGCCCGACCATACGAGTCAGTAAATATAATAAACAAATGCTGATAAAATTCACAGCAAAAAATATTTATTTTAACACAAACCTGAGATACTGTAAGCTTGAGATCTTTGGTGATAGCAGATTGTGTTGGTGAAGAGTAACCACACTTCATAAGAACAAGAAACTAAACATTAATCAAACGCGTAACAACTTACAAACACAATAATTTATAAGAGGAAAAGAGATGCATCCAAGCCAATGAGGGAAGAAATCATTAAAGAAATAATTCCAAGAAAACTAAGGGCATGTTCTCTTTACCATTTTCAAGTCGTTTTCTGTTTTCGATTTTCCAAAACAGTGAAAACGCGTTCTCTTTCCCATTTTCGAAAACGAGTTTTTGAAAACAAGTTAAAAATTTACAAAGAACATAATCAAATCAAAATTTTCAAAACGCATTTTGAGTGTTTTCAAAACAATTTTTCAAAATGCCAAAAAGAACACATTTTCAACAATCTCAAAATGAATTCAAAACTCAAAACACAAAATTAAAATACAAAGAGAACAGCCGTAAGTTATTCCCGTTTTGGATTATTTTTATGGATCTTATTTTATTTGTTTATTGGATAATTTAAACCTATATTATCATGATTCCTTATAAGGTAGTTGCTTAGTTTGCAAGTTTAGGGCTTTAGGTCTTCGAAATATTTGTGCTGTCAACGTTTCATTCAGCCTATCTTTACATCTTAATTAATAAAATTTTCCAGCATTTTGTATTGTGAATTTTTAGGATTTTTTTGCAAATTCTACAGAAAAACTTTCTAAAAAACTAAAAACAGATTTTGATTTTGATTGTTCATCAAGTCGAAATCAAATTTTATTAGATTGAGTTGGGCTGCCAATTTGGAATGAGACCGAAGTCAATGCAAGTTTAAGTGAAACCAAACACAATTTTTATTACTAGCGTCCATTCTAAATGTAGCTTTCACAAACAAAAAGGGAAATTTGAAAGCTACACCAGAAATTAAGTTCAAGAATCAGACTTTATCATATCTTTGAAAAAATTAAATTTAGCTGCACAGTAATCTTTCGACAACAGGTCATAATCGGGTCTCTAATATTTAGCAAAAATCAAATCAAACTAAATAAAATTGCTCGATAACTAAACACATAAATGCAATAGAAAGAACTAAAGAGCAAAGAAAACAGGAAGTAGGGTGATAATACAGTACAGTGAAACCAAACTGGATAGGACCGAGGGCAACAATCAAGACACAAGCCAAGACAGAGATAGAGCTGTCCCTTATGGCTTGAGAAGAACCCATATTGCTGGACTGCGTCGAACCCATCCGGTACCAACTTCCAGTATGCAAAAATGGCTTCCTCAGATCCCCTCTCCCATCTTCTCCCTCCTCCCTGAAACTCATTCTTTGCTCCCTTTCTCTTTCCCACTAAATTAAGTTCAATCCAAGAAAATGGCTTTTGATTATTCTTAGTTATCCAATGGATTCGAATCGCCAATTTTTTTGGTGGGTGGATTTAAGCTTCTTTTTAGTTTTGATTGAGAAGACTTTAATGGGGCGAAACAAACAGTGACGATGGTGTAAGAATACAGCGACTTGGGGCCTCGTTCCTGCATCATGTGTTTAATGTGATGGCTGGACAAGGGCGTGTTTGCTAACCTCAAAAAGTCATCAAACTCACTTTTAATTTTTATTTTTATTTTTCTGAACGGATTTGACTTATATACTTTATTTCTAAACAAATTTTGAAATCCAATGTCTACTATTTTGGCTTACAAGTAGAAGAGATGGATTATTTTTGGGGTACATAGGGGGCACTATATATGAGGGCACCATATATGAATATCATTATGGTGCCCCCTATGTACCAGCACAATCCAGAAGAGATTTTCACACACTTTACCTAAAAAATAAATTATTTATCACTTCATTGTCCAATTTATTTTATTTCCCAAAATATGTTTGTGCACGCCATGTAACAATAGTTGTTATTTTTATGTCATAATTTAACAATGGTAATACAAACAATTCTTGGCCACCTTTTAGCCCCTCATTATTATTAGTTGGGATTATAATTTTTGGAATAGTATTTTTTTTTAAGAATGCGTGGTTAAAAAAAAAAGAAAATTATTTTGGGTTCACATGTAATATTATTCTATTGAAAAATATGTTATTGATAAGAATAGAAAGAAAGAAATTGATTATAATTTTAATGGGAATCAAACGAGGCTTAAATGGTTGCTGCACAGTATTATACTTGTTATAAGTTGTATTACACATCGGTGACAATTGTCGCCACCAACACAACGATCATCTCTCCTAATCATCATGCCCACCACTGTTATTATCACTATCACTAGCAACAACCACTCTCATCGACTCTGATCTGCAACCACCACCGTTAAGCCCATGCCACTACAAAATCACCACATTTAGCAACCACCTCCCCAAACCCATATATCACAACAACCAATCAAAAATCTTACACGCTACCACCCATACCATCTTTTCGCTAAACTATACTGACATCGCAACTATCACAACTTTCTAGTCTCATCACAACACCACAAAAATCAAATCTAAAGGTGAAACTACAATTCTATGGAAAAGAAAAAAAATCGTTCTTTTTCTAGAAAATTAGTGGCAAATAGCCCGATTCCGAAATGGTGGTAGTCTCTTGTGGCGACGATGTATAAGGTGTGGCTCGAATTCAAAAAATTTGCTTCATCAGGCAGTGGTGCTGGATGGGTTTAGGACAGCGGTGGTTGTGGTTAGGGAAATAGTGGTGGGAGTTGTTTCATGCGATGGTGGCGACAACAACGATCAAGATTGTGGTTGGAGGTGACGACAACAACAATGGTGAAGTAGGATAGTGCTATTAGGTTCATGTTTGAGCCACATTCTTATTTTCATTCTTATTCTTCTACTCATTTTCAACTACACATTTTTCAATAAAATAATATTTTTCATCACATCAATAACTTTTCCTACTTTTTCAACCACATATTTCCCATCACATTAAAAAAATGCATTCTTAGGAAAAAATACTCACCAAACAGGGGCTAAATAATGACTATAATTAGATGATGAAAGCATTTGAATGAGAAAATCCTTTTAAAGTCAACGTTCAAGCTGTTGAATAAAATAAATAAAGAAATAATGAAAGGACAATTTAGTAATTTAAAACTCTTGTGCGGCCTCTGTGTGGCTTCTCATGTAAGTTGGAACACAAATTTCCTTTTCTAAATGGCAGTCTATTCAACACAAAGTACTTGATGCATTCAGTCAACTGAAAAAATCAAACATTAGACTCACATAATTTTATGTCAAATAATTTTATCTGTACTACCCATTTTACCCTNTATATTTTGTTAATTAAATATATTTAAGTTACAATTCTATACAATTTAGTTATAAATTATTGAATTAATTGGTCGCAAATTACATTTAGGTCACAAATCAAAAAATTTATGTTACAAATTATTTCTCGATCATAAAATAAAATTTTATAGATCATAATTTATTCATCGGTCACAATCCACAAATTTTATAAGTCACAAATTATCAAATTAATTTGTCACAAGTTCTTTTTTTATCACAACTTAATAAACCTGAGTCATAACCATATTATTTAGATCACATATTATTTATTTATCACAAATTAATCAATTTATTTATCACAATTAACCAAATAATTGGTCACAAATACCCCACTCCACGACTACTGCACCATCATTATGACCACCACCCGACAACAATTACCTAAATATTTAGGGGGTATTTGGTGGGGATTAAAATTAGATTGTTAGTAGATTTTAATAGAAATTTTTGAAATGTGTGGTTGAAAAGATGCGGGACTCATGAAAAATATGGTTAATATTGATTGTTTGACTTTGATTTAGATTAAAATCTAATTTTAATTTGTACCAAACAAGCTCTTAGTCACAAACATCTCCCATCCCACTCCCCACCAAAACATATTCAACCCAACACCTATTCCACTAGGAGCACTAACTAGAGATGGCAAAAAATCTAGTCGACTCGGGCTCAGCTCGGAAAAAGCCCGAGCCGGGCTAGGTGGCTCAGGCCGAGCCCCATTTTGGGGCATTGGCCCGGGCCACACGGGCCGGCCCGTATATTAAAAAAAATTTATAGTTGCCCACTTACTTGCTGGGCAGTTTTTTTATTTTATTTTTTATTTTTTTTAATAATATACAAGCCGACCCGACTAAGGCTCAGGCCAAAGCTCGGGTCGAGCCTCCTTTTCTCGGTCGGACTTTTCTTTGCTCGGCTCAGGTTGAAAAAAGCCCAACCTAAAAAAGCTAGAGTAGAGCTCGAGCTTTTTTTTTCGGTTCGACTCGTTAACATAGCTAGCATTAACCGAACACTACATCATCGCCACCACCACATGTACCATCACCACCGCAACTAGCACTGTACATCCCTAAAAACTCCGACTAAACAGATTTGAGGAAGAAACCAACCCAAAACCCTAAAATCATCACTGCGCACCCTCCTGCACCACTACCAACTGCAAACACCACCACCGCAATTGCAAAACCACCACAGCACCGTGCACCATCATCTCACACCCCCGTAACTCTAACTAAGTAGATTGGAGACCAACCCAAAACCCTAAAAACCAATGTCGTGCGCACCGCCACCACTAGTATCATCACACACATTACATCACACATAGAACACCATCGCACAGATCCGCACACATCGCATACACCACAAATTCACACCCATTTTCGTGTCGACGCACATATTTGCAACCACCAAAAAGCAGCTTTTGTCATTGCGGACAAATGAATGAATCGTGGGTCAACTATTACCAGCAATAATGACGACAACTGGGAACTAGGATGTTGGTGGCTAGAAGCTGTGATGTGTCAGAGAGACATATGGGTATGGAAAGATATATAGAGAGTTGGGGGAGAAGTAATTAGGTTTTAGGATGAAATTTGGTGGTATTATTAATATTAAAAATTTAAATTAATATCTTATTTTTGTATAAACAAACTTTAGATCTGATTTTTTAAGTTGGATCTTGGAAATCTGGTTGGGAATAATTTCCATGAAATGTGTTAAAATGGATGATTTTACTTGGACCGACCCGCTTGCTTTGAAACTTGTTTTAACCTTGCAACTTGATTATGAAAAGTGGAAATTACATAAATTCAGGTGTTTAAAAATTGTTTTTTAAAAATCAAGTTCAAAGTTTATTTATTCAAAAGTCAGGTACTATATTAAAACCTTAATTTATCACCTCCTCCATCACTTACCTTTATATCTCTCGAGCCTCCGACACTATTTGACCCTAAACCCATGTTACTCAATAACTAGGCGAAATATAAGTAGAAATTACATAAATCCAGGTGTTTAAAGATTACTTTTTAAAAATCAGGTTCAAAGTTTATTCATTCAAAAATCAGGTACTATATTAAAACCCTAATTTATCACCTCCTCCATCACTTCCCTTTCTCTCTCTCGCGCCTCCATCACTCTCTTCACTCTCTACGCTTCCCACAGCCTACAGTCACTACGCTGCCACCATGCCCACCATAATCAGTCGCCCATCGATTTGAGAACGACGTTGATTTGAAGGCGTCAATGCAACAAGATGTGAGTTCGACAATGTCATCCCCGTGTTCGAAGCTTTGAGAGTGATAGCTTCATCTCCTGCAACACGACATAGCAGTGGTGGATCTGGTTAGATCCGACGATTTCAGATGACGATGGGTTCAACTAGTACGTTGGTCGTTTTGCAGTTGCGATGCAGTGTGGTTGGTGGTTGCGGTGTACAATGGTGGTTGGGTGCGGTGAAGTAGTGATTATTGTAGCGACTGTGATATGGATGTAGTTTTGTGAACAATGACGACGTAGATGTAGTATTTCTTCCCATCTATATGTCTGGGATGACTCTATGCTGCTCTGAGAGCTATAATCGTCACTGTAGCGTCGGTGATGTGTTTCTTCCCTTCAATCTGTTGTGGGTTTTTTTGGCATGGCGGTAAGGTGGTGTTGGCGTGCTGGTGGTGAAATCTGGAGTTTTTTAGGGTAATTGGGAGTGTTTTTTAAGTTGTGGTGATGTTTGTAGTTGGGTGGTGGTGGTTATGATGTTGGCTGCAGTGTTGAGGTGGTAGTGATGTTGGCGGTGCTGGTCGACGACGATGTGTGTGATAGTCATGTCGTTGTTTCTGATGGTGGTGGTGCATTTCTGTTATTGACGGCGGTGGTGTGTTTCTATCGTAATGGTGGTGGCGTGTTGTGGTGTTGTGTTGTGTTGTTGATGGGGGCGGTGGTGTGGTAGTGTTTATGACCAATTATTTGATTAATTTGTGACCAGTATTGGTGGTGGATTGGGATCGGAGGTGGGGTATTTGGTGTATGTGACCAACTATTTGGTTTATTGTGACTAATCATTAAATTGTGACCTTAAAATTCGATAATTTGTGAATAAAAAATAATTTGTGACTAATAAATTTGAAAATGCGTGACCGATGGATGAATTGTGACCTATAATTTTTTTGATATGTGATCAATGAAATAAACTGTGACGTATAAAAAAATTTATTTGTGACCTCAAAATAATCTGTGACCAAATAATTTAATAATATGTGATCAATAAATCAGTTATGGCCTATAATTATATATACGTGACAATTAATTGTATAATTGTGAATTTTTATATTTAAATAATAATTATTTTTAATTAATTAACTAAATACCTGAGTTTTGCACTTTTTAAACTTAATACCTGATTTTTGCAATTGTGAACTCTTCCCTTATGAAAAATATGGTTTGGGCCAAGTCTAGATCAACCGACAAACCCACCAATATTTACGGGTTGGTCGGTCCAGCCCGCTATGTCATATATGATGTTAATAATGTTTTAATTTTTTTAATAAAGTGGATTAGATAGGTTGTTTTGGGTTTGAATATCAATCTCAACGCTCCTCATTCATTATGGTGGGGCAACCCTTCCAACTGAAATGGACTAGACTAGTTTCAATCCCCTTTTTTAACGAGTTCTCCACAGTCTAAACGTTCAACCTATTCTTATACCCCTAAAAATTACTTATTTAAATAATGAAATAAATGTTATTATAAAATAGGCAACTTATTTTCAGTTTGAATAGCTTATAATATTATTATTTATAACATATATTTTTTGAGCTTAGCCAAACATGTGCATTGTGCACTTCGAAGCTAATGTTTTATTGTAATGGGACGATCGACGGGTGGCTCCCACGAATTGTGTACTTGACAGCATTATCTGAAGGGGAAATAGGACAAAGACAGACCCACGTCAACACTCTAATCTAGTAATGTTTTGGAAAATATATTAGTGTTGACAAACATTGAAACGGCACCACTTCAGTTTTTTTCTTTTTCCAGGTGTTTGGTGGATATTAAAATTAAATTTTTAGTAAATTGTAATAGAAGATTTTAAAATATGTGGTTGAAAAACTATAGGACCAATAAAAATTTGATTAATATTAATTGTTTAACTTTGACTTGAATTAAAATCTAATTTTAATCAGAAACAAACAAGGCATTACAAGTGTTGCAAATAAACCCAATAAAACGTATTGTGAATTCTTCATCATCTAGCCATAAATCAAATAAAACTAGAAAGGGAGTGGGGGAATACGATTTGTCGAGAAAGCCGTGTTATCCCCTCTTCGTTCCCGTTCCTCTATTATCTTTTCCTCGACTATTTTAACTATATTGTATTAGTATTTATCATTTGATTCTTCTATGTCCTCAAAGGAACTCCTACCTCAACATATGTTGCAATTCTCATCACATAAAACATTACATGCTTAATTTCTAACAATAAAAGTTTTCGTCGTTACCTTATTAAGTTATTCAAAAAATGATCATTCAAAAGACTTTCTATTAAAGGGAAATTTCATTGGATGCACGCTTGGGAGTGTTCCAGCCATCTAACTTCAATATTCAAGCACTTATCCATTTCTTTGACGAGTTTTCCTTATAGAGGAGGCATTTGTTTTGATCAAGATGACGAGATATGAAAGTTTTATAATTATCAATTAGAACAGTCATGCATGTATAGGTAGGGACGGATCCAATATTGAAGTTCAGCCTAGGCGGACGATGATCGGTCAACGTCGACAATAAGCGATCGTAAGAGCGATGTCGTTTATTAATATTTAATTAAATAATATTAAAAATTATTCAATATATATGTAAACACACTAAAACGTAATTCAATACAACCCAAAATACTAAAGAAATACGCAATACAACATATTCTATAATTGTGATCTTAGACAATTGCATTATACGGGATCTCATGTTTTGAAAACGTTGCAATATTACCTCATTCTCAATTTTCCAAAAATCTCTTTCTCCATGTAAACCACCAAATTGTCATTCAAC
>CAIGRB010021755.1:0-43089 GCA_903798255.1 Fraxinus quadrangulata
ATAGGTTGAGGAACAAATTGATATTTAATGATAGTTGGATGACCAAATTAAAGCTTCATGATAGGTTGAGGAACAAATTGATATTCCGCGATAGTTTGTGGACTAACACCACCATTCTGCATAGTTGAAGGAACAAATTGATCCTTCTGTATAATTTAAGGACCCTGTGGATGCTTTTCGGTAGGTAAAGGATTAATATATCCTTTCCGACAGTTTGAGGACCAATTTGATGTATATATATAGTTGGAGGATTTATCATTGAAAAGCTTTTCGTTTTCAATCTATTTATGAGCGCCAATCCTCCAAGTATTCAGAATCTGCAATTTCATCCTCAAAAGTGGTCAAAGCCACAATTTTTTCCTTGTACCAATTCAAATGCCAAACTTTTTCCCTCCAACTATTGTAAGCGATAATTTCATCCTCCAACCTTTTGGAATTGGCACTTATGCCACATAGCATCATTCATCTCTTTAATATCTTACCCTCTCATTTAATTATGCGAAGATAATATTATTCTTAAGCAAAATTCACTCAAAACCCATTTTTTTTGGGCTCTATTCTAATTATGCCCAAACAAATTCCACCAATAGCGAGTTAGATTATTATAATTACTTATCATCTTTACGTTTTATATGCATCACAAGATTAATATATAAAGTAAACAATACACCATAATCGTCACTTGAAAAAGAAAAATTAAGTATCAAGGGAAATGAAAATGCCGTTGGTTAGGGGAAAAAAATAATTATATGGAACGATGTGAAAGAAAATAAAATAAATGAAATTACACATTATCAAAATTGAATTGGACTTTTGTTTACTCACTCGAGGCCCTAATTTTTTGGCGCCAAGTCTCTTTTCATCTCTCTCTAATAAATTGAAACCCTTCCCACTCTCACACTCCCACTTGACGCGAAAAATGCAGAGACAGAAATCCATTCTCTCATTTTTAAAGAGACCCGCGCCGGAGGACAAAAATTCCGGCGGAGTCGAACCGGAAGGCAGGCCGCCCTACTCTTTTCAGGGAAATAAGCCTAATCAAAACGCCGTCGTACTAAATAAAGCTATAGATATCTCGGATGAAGAAATAAGAGGAACAGAGACTCCACCGGAGAAGTTGCCACGTCAGATCTTCGCCGTTAATGACGGCGAAAGGACCACCCCCACCAGGTCTTCTCTCTTCTCAAGCATTAAGCACAAGTTCATGAAATCCGACACCGGAGAGAAACCTTCCGCTGACAGGTAGTCTCTATTTTATTATTTTTTAAGATTTTTGAGAAGAAATTATGAAAAAATATAGGCACTTTTTTGAGAAAAAAATATTCCGATCTTTTAGGAATGGAATACTTTAATAGAACCCGAAAGTGCTATGTCGATTTGGCAAATGATGTTTATAGAGCAATGCAAGCTACGAGCAAAAAGCATAGTTGCTTATGCTAATTATTTGGAATATGAGTTGGCTTTTTTATTTTGAAATAAAACTTGTGCTGATTTTTTTGGAATGATATACTGCGATAGGACCAATCAACCAAAGTTATGCAATGTAGATTTTATATGACGATGTTTCCAGAGAAGTGCAAGCTACGAGCAAAAAAACATGGTTTTAGTAACTTTATGCTTCAAGCGACTGGCACCCTACAGATTACTTTAATCTAGTATTTAATATAGAGGTCAAGAAATTTATTGTTGGTTATATGATAATTTTAGTGGTTTTACTTCGTACTATGGGTCAACATTGAATTACAGCAGTGAAACTGTCTATTGAACTACAGACTGAGGAAAATTACTAACCTTGTTGCATAATTTGATGTGAGGAAAAGTACTAACCTTATTGCATAATTTTCATCAAATCATTTGAGATTTAATATTTGCTTAGCTAGTGATGATTTCCATTTTACAGGCAATTGGTAAAATATAGTTATATTAAACATTCTTAGTGCTCAGATAATATGCTAGCGTTTACCTCCGTGTAAAGTGAAATGTATAGTATATGGTTAATTTATTGGATTCATTTAGCAAAGATTAACTTCTACAACCGCATTTTTCCTAGTAGTTGCATGAGTGGAAATATTTGACTAATTCTGGTCGAAGCTTCCTTCTAACAAATATTCATTGTTTGCTTTAAATTTATAGTAATTTCCTAGCTAGACAAAATGCATATAATTCCAGCATGGACATGCTTGTAATGAAGTGTTTTCATTTCCCACTTCCCTTTGCAGGTTCCATGTGAATGATACTTCTTCTGGCGCCTTCTCCCTTCCAATAAAACATGCTGTACCTGAAGAACTGGCCAATGCATGTTTATTTCCTGAGCATCTCAGCAAGAAAAATGTTCACAATGCCAATGAAACCATGTGTAATGAAGGGGACAAAGAGTGCCCCTTCCTAATAAATATTGATGATGTTTCTAGGCCAGTCACACCGGGCATGGCACCTCTTGTCCCTCGTTTAAAGAGAGTCCAGGAGGACACTTGTAATTTCAAGGACAGAAATGACTGTTTATTACCGGATGCTAGGAAAAGAACAAAACTTAGTCAGCTGTCCAATAAGGCAAATAAAGTTAACGAACATGTCTCTGAAATAAATAGCAAGTTTGAATGGCTTCATCCTTCTCAAATCAGAGATGCTAACAAAAGAAAGCCAGACAATCCTCTTTATGACAAGAAGACGCTTTACATTCCTCCCGATGATTTGAAAAAGATGTCAGCATCTCAGAAGCAGTATTGGGATGTCAAAAGTCAGTATATGGATGTGGTCCTCTTCTTTAAAGTG
Organism: Fraxinus quadrangulata; assembly: GCA_903798255.1. Lineage (NCBI taxonomy): Eukaryota > Viridiplantae > Streptophyta > Magnoliopsida > Lamiales > Oleaceae > Fraxinus > Fraxinus quadrangulata. The sequence goes on from CAIGRB010021755.1 coordinate 2,773, forward strand.
GTCAGTTTATTGAGGCCTCTGGTTTAACATTCTAAATAGTGAGGATGGAGATTATAATTGAATTCTGCGCTTGATATTTCAATGATTTAGGATAGTTAAGTAGAGACTAATAAAAGGAACATGTCAGCCCTAGTTTTTTTATGTTGGCATACATGTTAAGGTTCAAGTTCATTGATGACAAATATATGAATTGATATCTGTGAGAGTTCACGCGCCATTTTATTTCTTTTTAGCCTTATGTTGACATATTATATTTTCATAACAAAATTAGTGCTTGAAATTTGGATGTAGTGGTGAAGATCATTTTTTTAGAATAAAGATACAAAAGTAATTTAACTGACATGGAGCCCAGTTTTGTCACGATTTTCTTTCTCATGCATTAAGTGTTTCTTCTTTTTAAGTAGTTGATTTGATGTTATCTATCGATGTTATATGGCATGTTCAGTTACCTATCAATAAGAAGATATTTTTCCTTCTCTGTTTATCTACATGTTATATTACTTCTTCACATTATGATTTTCACTTTCATGCAGGGAAAATTTTATGAGCTCTATGAATTAGATGCTGAAATTGGTCACAAGGAACTTGATTGGAAAATGACACTAAGTGGTGTGGGAAAATGTCGACAGGTAACCTTAAATTCAGTTACAGGTGCACTTGTTTCTGCAAGTGATCTCTTATACTTTTTTAATATATGCCCAGGTCGGCATATCTGAGAGTGGGATTGACGAAGCTGTTCAGAAGTTGATAGCTCGTGGGTATGTGAATTGTTTTTAGTCCAATTTAATTGTTTAAAATGAAACCCCCAACCAACTCACTTAATGAAGAGAATGTGGTTTGAAATATGTTACTTGTTAATTTTCTTGCAATTCCTCTTTCTTGATAAACAAGGTCATTTGTTTATTTTTGGTCACATGGTTTATCAAAGAGACATAATTCACTTGCCGATTTATGAAGAAATTTCCTCCACTGGACACCATTGGAGTGAGAAAATAATTTTTTCCACTACTTTTTGGTTAGTAAATAATGTCCATGTTTTCGAAATTTTTTATAGATATACCCTTCTCTCTTAAAATTTGTTACCAAATTCTCCCCACTCTTTTTTCCAAGAACTTGGAACCATATAGGGACTAGGCATTCTGTCTAACTAGGCAAACTTGACGAGAATGCGGGTCCATTTAGACACTCTCTATTCTCTTTGCTCTAATCTTGAACCATCTAGCATTTTCGTCAAACTAGGTTGAGTTGACTAGAGTTTCTACTATGTCTAGACACTCTAGTCTACCTCGTCATTTTGCTTAGAATGACTAGAGGACAATTTAGTAAAGGGCACTACAGTCATTTTGCATGATCGAATGGATGTATTAGATAAAATTTGGCGGGAGACAAATTTCATTTTGTGCCATAAAACATTATTGGTTAGAAAAATTTCCCTTTATTTATTTTCATAAACAAGATGAGTTTTTATTTGATCATCATTATTCTTTTCTTAGGCTAATTTGTACAATAATCCGTTGATTACATTTTCTGGAGTTGTTTAATTTTCTATTATGTGTGATGTAGCTTTGGTACCTTTTCATATTTTTACTGTAAGGTACAAGGTTGGGCGGATCGAACAACTAGAGACATCTCAACAGGCAAAATCCAGAGGTGCTACTTCTGTAAGTTTGATTAACTTCTGAATTGTACCTATTCTTTCAACCATTGCAGATTTTCTGGTGTGGTGTCATGTAAGGGGCAATCCCTCCTTTTATATTTACGTTCCACAAACTAAGTGATAGATGTTGTATTAGGACCTGTTCTTATCAGCTACTCGGAATACGACAAAAGAGCAATCATAGTCATAGTAGCCGTTAAAGCCATAAGTTGTGCATTTTCCATTTTGAGTAGTCTTTGAACCCCAATAAGAAAGAAAAAGAGGGTGGGGCGAGGGTGATGCTATCAACATTCAATGTGATCTTTCCCCTCTGAATTTCTCTTAATTTTGGTGTACCATGTATTAAGAACGCTATGAGAAATAACCATCCTATAAAATGATAAGCAACATTCGTTTTCTCAGGTCATTCAAAGGAAGTTGGTTCATGTACTAACACCATCAACTACTGAGAATAATATTGGGCCAGATGCAGTTCATCTTCTAGCCATAAAGGAGGTTAATATAATGTTCTTGCTGATTGACTTTTCTACGATTTTCTAATTCTTTATGAAATTCAGTAGCACTGAATCTTGTATTTTTTCTGCATGCAAGAAACATTTATATTCACATTACTGCAAAAAACCAGGGAACTAATTGAGCTATGTTTCTATTATTTCTGCACATAGGAGGGCCATTTTCTGGAGAATGGATCAACAGTATTTGGTTTTGCATTCGTGGATTGTGCTGCTTTAAAAATTTCCGTTGGTTCCATCAGCGATGATGCATCCTGTTCAGCTTTGGGGGCTTTGTTAATGCAAGTATGCTTTTTTATTCTAAATTTTTTGTTCAAGTTACTCATTGACATAGGATTCGTTATTATATAGTGCATCTGATACTCTCTTTGGTTCTGTTATTAGGTGTCGCCAAGGGAAATTATATATGAAACAAGAGGTAATAGTTTTGCTTGTTAAATATTTTTAGTGTTGTCAGAAAATCAATCTGAAGCTTTTACTTACCATAGCCTTCTTAATTCTTACTACAGGGCTGTCCAAAGAAGGTCAGAAAGCACTTAAAAAGTACACAGTAGCCGGTGAGGATATTGGATTCCATTTAATTTTTGAAAATATGAGATTTTTCTATTGCTTAATTTTTGTTTTATGAAGTTTTTATGTTTTGTCAAATTTCCAGGCTGCTCTCATTTTTCTTGCCTTGAAACGTTATCCTTGTAATATAATTTGTATTAGCTGATGCTTTATGCGTAATAATCATGGCAAAGATGTGAATCACTTCCTTTTACATTGTAAGGACTAATGAAATTTCAGATCTGTGGAATATTATTTTCTGTGTTTGGAGTACCAAATCCGAAAGGCTTTCTAGCTGTTGGCAACTCAGGGGATCCTCGGGTATTGGAAGCAGTGCTTGAAAACTGGCATCATCACTCTCTGGCATGGGTTATAAGTAGGGGGAGAGATAGGGTTTTTTGAGGGGGTAGAGAACAAAAATAAGAAGTAATGATTTTGCTTTTCCTTTTTGTCTCCTTGAAATTCATTTCATCATTTGTTTTGAATTCCTTTTTTTCTCTAGTTTAGTGAACAAATGACAATATAATCTTATAGATGGGGTTTACCATTTCTCTTTTTACTATATACTGGATTTATGACGGAAAGGAGTTTGGCGTGTTCTCACAGCCACATTATTCTTAGTTTGATTGAAAGCGAATGTTTTAGATGATATTTCATATTCACCATTGAGATGATACAGCTTAAAAATGTCAGCTTGAAAGATGAAGAATGTTGAATTAATATGTTTATCACTTTAAAAGTTCCTGTGTCACTGGTTATATCAGATGCTTACAAGCAAGCTACTCAATCTGATTGGCCATTCTATGAGTATGAGATAATTAGCCTTTTCTCTTTGCTTTTCTTCTAATACAGTCCGTGAAAAGGAGATGTTTGTGGGGAAATTTGTTTCTATCCTTTTCTTAGAAAAGCTGTAAGTTTGTTCACACTGTCATTCTCCTTTTTGGAACAAGGAAGTCATATTTTTGAGTAAACATAGCAGAATTTAGTCTCTTGATGGTAAATTTTGTTCAACTTCTGTCATGCTTTTGCTATCCAATCATTCAGGTCTTCTGCCTCAATGTTGATCCATAATTATTTATTTAAAGAAAAAGACAAGGAATTGTCAGGATATAGGAACTTGTTAACCATAGGATAACAATTTTTATTATTTATTATTTTTTGATTGTTCTACTTGTAGGATCAACTCTGTCCGAATTGAGTCCTGCTCAGCCTGGTCACGATTTTGGTGAGGTCTTGGAAGTTAAAAATCTCATTCAGTCAAAAGGATACTTCAGAGGATCTTGCATTAGGTGGGATCATGTATTTGATGGAGTTATGCATGGCGATCTTGTATTATGCGCTCTTGGTGGACTTATAAATCATTTATCCCGATTTAAGGTAAACCCACACATTTCGATTTGCAACATTTATCAAGATTTCTAATATTAATCTCTATCATGCTCATACCTCGTGGCTATACATACCTTTGTCTCAAGCAGTTAGATGATGCCCTCCGTAATGGTGATATTATACCATATGAAGTCTACAGGGGTTGCCTTAGAATGGACGGCCAGACGCTAGTCAATCTTGAGATTTTCAATAATAATGCTGATGGTGGCCCATCAGGCATTTAACTTTATCTCTTTTTGTCAGTTTTTATCTTATCTTTTTTCCTGCATTTCCTGTTGTGCTTTATGTTTTCCTATTATGAAAGTGAAATTTGTGCGAATGTAGGCACTTTGTACAAATATCTTGATAATTGCATGACATCATCTGGAAAGCGGCTCTTAAGGAACTGGATATGTCATCCTCTCAATGATGTTGAAAAGATAAACAGTAGACTTGAGGTAGTTGAGGAGCTGATGTCACATTCAGAAATTATGTTACTCCTTGCTCAATCTCTTCGCAAGCTTCCAGATTTGGAAAGGTTACTTGGGCGTGCAAAGTCCAGCATGCAGTCGTCTGCTTTACTATCGTTGCCCTTGATAGGCAGCAAAGTATTGAAACAGCGAGTGAGTACTTCTATAATTTATTTCATAGTATATGCAATAGTATTTACTGTTGTTGATCATCAGTAGCTGCTTTCTCTTTGCTGTTGGTTGAAAAAGTATTAGCCTCTTCTGATATTTATTTAACTGCTGCACAGCTTGAAATATTATTGAATCTATTCTTTGTGGCTACAGGTAAAAGTGTTTGGATTGCTAGTTAAAGGCCTACGAATTGGGATGGAACTGTTGATGCTTTTACAAAAGGAAGGAATTATGGCCCGTTCATTGTCAAAAGTTGTATGCCTTCCTATTCTAAGTGGAAGTGATGGGCTTGATAAATTCCTTACCCAATTTGAGGCAGCTATAGATAGTGACTTCCCTAATTATCAGGTTTGATTTATTTTTAATTTTTTGGTTCAAGAATTTCAGAGGTTAATGGCTTATAACTGAAGACCAAAAGTATTTAGTAATATGTAACGCAGAGATCTTTCTTGGTTGGTTAAAGCATGTATTACTCTATAATACAATCATATTCACTTTTCATATCATGGCCTCACATCATGGAAAGTGTATTTCTAACTAACTTTAATGAAGCATATAGTTGTATGGTCTATCCAAAAAATGCTGTTTCAACCAGAGGTTATTGTGAACAGAATTTCAGAATAATCCTTGAGTGATTCTTTTACATAAAACAATATGATTTCTTTCTTGTTTTCCTTCCTAGAAAAGAAATATTTTTATATCATCCCAATAGATCTTGGGGAAAATAGTTTTGATTCCATAAATTCAATTTTCTCGATAATTAACATTAACTATGTGGAAGATCTTGTTTATATATTTAGGCCTCGAGTGTTGCAGAATAATATGGATTATTGCAATTGATTTCTTATTCTTGTTGTGGACAGAACCATGATGTCACAGACTCAGAGTCAGAAACATTAGTAATTCTGATGGATATATTTATGGAGAAGGCCACCCAATGGTCTCAAGTCATACATGCCCTAAACTGTATTGATGTACTAAGGTCTTTTGCAGTCACCGCAATTTCTTCATGTGGAGCTATGTGTAAACCTATGATTTTGCCTCATTCTAAATCCACAAATTTGTGTGAAGAAACCACAGGCCCTATACTTAAAATGAAAGGGCTTTGGCATCCTTACACCCTTGGTCAGTATGGGGGATTACCTGTGTCCAATGATATCCATCTTGGAGGTTACAGAAATGATTACGTTCCCTGCACATTGCTTTTGACTGGGCCAAATATGGGTGGAAAGTCGACCCTTTTACGTGCCACTTGTCTTGCTGTAATAATGGCTCAGGTTCTCTTCATTATATTTTCAAGCTGTTGTATTCTCACATTTTATTGTTTCCCTGGGTTCTGAATTTAATTGTATGAACCTTATGTGCTGCAGCTAGGATGTTATGTGCCTTGTGAAATTTGTGTTCTTTCACTCGTAGACACCATATTTACTCGGCTTGGTGCCACTGATCGAATCATGACGGGCGAGAGTAAGTTTTTTCATCATATTAGATTTATTTGAGTTTATCATGGGAAGTTCCAAAAAATCCCAAGTATATTTGAGTTTCATCAACATATTTCTTTAGACAACAAAGTCTAAACCTTGAAATAAAGAAATGAGGTAAACCTAAGAGACTTGAAAAAGGTGTACAAGGAGTGCATGATTCCCATTTTGTTCTTGTGACATCATATTCGGAAGAATATAGCTGGATAAAAGTGTGTAAAATCATCATGGCTGAGAAATGTCAGATTTGTGCATCTTGTTGTAATCCTGGTAGCTGTTGTTGATTATTTGCATGTTCAGCATTGCTAGAATCAAGAGCTGTCGAGAATTATTCACATGCAATTTTTACATGCAAGGATAGGCATTTAACCACCTAGACAGACAGAAAAATGTGTACACCTTGCTTCCATCTACTCATGTAGTATTATTCAATTAAAATGAAGATAGATTTGTGGTAAAGTGAGACACAATGAGTATACATATCTCTGATTTTGTTAAGAATAAAAAGATGATTTCTTCACATTTATTATTTATTTTGAAGAGCATGATTCCTTCATTTTATTGAGAATTGGTTTGCGTTATATTGGATTTTCATAATATGTTCGGTGCAGATTCATTCTTTAGCTTTCTGTCTAACTACACACTATAGGCTATAAACTTACTGCATGTTTTTACCACTATTGTTTTCTTCATCATTATTGTCTTCACTATAGGTTTAAATTTCATCACTAATTTACTACACCAGAATGACACAATACAAAGAGTGAAGTTTGCTTCCCACTTTTGCGACTTGTATGTTTAAGATTTAAATTTTCTGTAGGTACATTTCTGATTGAGTGCACAGAGACAGCATCAGTCTTGCAAAATGCTACGCACAATTCCCTTGTTCTTCTCGATGAATTGGGTCGAGGAACCAGCACGTTCGATGGATATGCTATTGCATATGCTGTGAGATTTTGTTTCTTGATTTATCTATTTGCTTACACTTTGTTTTCTTCGTTCTTAATTCGAAAGGTAAATATATTTTTTTCCAGGTCGGGGCTAGGTTTCTAGGAAATGTGTGTTTCTTCCCCCCCTTAGAAAGATATGAATTGCTAATAATAATATTGGAAATATTCACGCATATCAGTTTAAAACCGATGGCAATTCATGGGGGGCATTGTGAATGACTATGGAGAATTTGATGCTGTAAAAAATCCGTACTATTTATTGTAGACACTGAATTTAGTGCATTTTGGCCAGGTACTGCGGCATCTAATTGAGGAGGTGAATTGCCGATTACTGTTTGCTACACACTATCACCTTCTCACTAAGGAGTTTGGTACTCATCCTCGGGTTGCAATGCAACATATGGCCACTTCTTTGATACCAAAATCTGAAATGTCTTCTGGAGCCGAGCAGGAGCTAGTTTTCCTATATCGACTAGCCTCTGGAGCATGCTCAGAAAGCTACGGGATGCAAGTAGCTCTTATGGCCGGGATTCCTCGACTGGTAGTCGAAGCAGCTTCAAAGGCTGGTCATGTTATGAAAAATAAAGTAAGAGAAAGTTTCAAGTCAAGTGAGCAAAGGGTAAAGTTCTCAACACTGCATGAAGAGTGGTTGAAGGCCCTTCTAACAATTGCAAAGTCAGGTGAGACTAATTTTGATAATGATGCTTTTGATACATTATTTTGCACGTGGCATGAGCTGAAAACCTCTTATAAGTCACTTAATTGAAAAGGGTGTTGTTCTCTTTCTTATGATGAATGAAAACCCCAGTTTTGTCTATGAACGGTGGGTTCTATCTTGTATAAATGAAAACAAGTAATCTGATAGCAGATTTAAGTATTTTATGTCAATGGTAGCCATAATATTCGATTTACTCTTGAATGAAATACAAGTAATTATTATCTCGAGGACATATTTGGCTATTCTTAAATAAAGTGGAAGTTACTTTTAAGTAAATCTTATTTATGAGATTAACCATTAAAAAAACATATTTGTTTCAAGATTTACTTGAGGATGTTTGGCTAAGCTTAATTTCACATATAAATAAACGAGTAATTTTCCTTGTCGGCCAGCATTGAAAATGATACTTATTTTGACAATGAGCTATTGCTTTTCACAAAAAGTAACATATCCAAACACGTTTAAACCTTTACAGTTTTACTTAAAAGATAGCATGGCTAAACATGCTATCTTGAAGACATAAAAGAACCATCAGTTATTGCAGCTGCACTGCCAAATAACATTATTCAAAGGAATTTAATGTTACGCTGATTCGTAAACCACCCGAAATTCTAAATAAATGGAATGCAGCCGATAATTCGTAAAGGAGGAAAAAATAAAATAAAATAAAATAAAATAAAATTACATTCTGCGCCGTTGTAGTTGAGCTCGAGCTTTGCAGAAGACGAACTACTCCACGACAATTACAGGGAATCCATTGTCTTCTTCCCAAAATCCCGGAAACTATGACAGGAAAAACAGTGTCCAATTGAATAAAACCGTCCATATAAAAGCTAGTTGTAATGAACTCTTTTGGCATGTTTGATTAGGTGTTTTGGACAAGATCGGACAGCAGTCAAGAAACTAAAATTTTATTTATTATATTATCCAGTTATATCCCATAATCGTGACCAAAAATATGCACTTTCCGTCTTATGTTAGCAGCCAAATACACCAATTATTACTTCAACAATTAGGCGTTGACGTCGGGTGGGTCGGTCCACCTATTTTAATATTCGAAACCACTCATTATAAATGGAACCATTCGGATAATTGTAATTACTTGATCCAAACCCAAACCCTCGGTTCCATTTCTACCCGTAATGTTTTATATATATATTTAATAAATATCTTCATATACAACATTTCGATACGTATACTTAATACGCCATTTCTTGACAATATTTGTGCAATGAGAAAATTCAGCTAAAAATTCTTAAAAAATCTAGATACATGACTAAATACCAAGAAAAGAGGAAAAAATTGAAACATGAGGAAGTATATTAAAATTTGAGGACAAATGATTTTTTCTTAATAAATCTTATTTGATTCCTAAGCAAGGCATGTTTTAGCCTATAATTTAATTTCGAATAATACTTAATTTTTTCCACTCTTAAACCAACCGACATAAAAAAAATACTAATTATACACACAACTATTTTAGTATCAAGAAATCGCAGTCCGTATATTGAACGAGTTCTATTTGAATAAAAATGAAAAGTCATATTATAAAAGATAATCACTCGAGATAACCAAAAATGTACGTTACAGCATAAGCTATGAATATATCAAGTTCAATTGCCACATGTTCCAAAAAAATTTAAAAAAATCCCTTAAATTTGTAAACAACGCAAGAAAATTAAAAGCTCAAATTGCAAATGATGAACATTTTGATTCATCAACTTACACCACAATTCTAACTTTTGATTCATAGAAAGCCCAAATGAAAAATATTAACATGTACTTACATTTAAAATGCAATAATCTAATATGAGGCGAGATACAAAAAGGTAGGAGCCAGTCTTGATTTGGCCCCTGTTTGATGGCTGTTGTTTTAACTATTTTTACTACGTAATAAAAATAACTCAGCAATTTCCTGATGACTACAAAATCAGCAAGCAAGAAATAAAACTAATTACAGCTTGTGAGCATCTCTGCTTGTAATTTCGATGAGCAGCCAACCTTCTCTACTAATTTAGGTCACATATGAATCGTGTGAACCCACCATTTGCCAATGTATTTAACCAACCCAGTAGCTGCAGCCCGTTTACCTCTCCACTCAACAAGATGTACATTCAGTTACTTCTTCTTCAACTCTACTTTTCACATCTAAATTGTTCTTTCATTAATACCTTCCACTTTCCTACAATGTTATCTGATTTATCCTTAGCGATTGTTTTAATTTATTTGTTTTAACACGTGACCTTTGGTTTTTTGAGAAGTCCATTTCTTCGAAATTATTATTACTTACAAAAATGGTTTTTCGATTCACTTTTTCAACCCTTTACGATATGTATTTTCTGTAAAACAAATTTATCAAATCAGTTCTCTGTTGAAAATTTTTGAAGCATAGCCAAAAGAAAGAAGTTGAAGTTCTCACAATGTAAGGCAGTGACAGAATTTCATGGATGTGCTTGTGCTTCCATGCAATGAAGAAATGTATACAGCTTTATTGACTAATATTATAGTTAGAATATCATAGAAATGTCTGAACTATGTCTAGAACTCTCTCTTTTGCGTTTGACATTATTGGCAGGCTGCTTATGATTAGGCCATTTTGAAGAATTAGACAGACTGCATTTCCAAATTACGAGATTTTTCAATTACTAATAAAATGAAATATTACCAATCTTCATGCAAGGAGGGTAGTTTCGTAATGGTTTGTCTTGTGAAGGATAAAGAGAGGAAAGATTTAGAATCAAACGATTCGAATGCCAAATCTAGTGCTCTGTACCAGACCCTGGACTATACATACCAATTTCTCACTTCTTTATTTACATTCCATGAAACAGGTCTATGCTACCATCCAAGTATTACAGGGCTAGGCAACCCGAACAATTACAATATCAATATTGTTTATGTACCACTATTAGAACTAGGGTCATCGAGGACGAAAGATAATTTTACCGAAGTAGTTTCTTCGCTAAAATTTATGTCATAACTCAAGTAGTGTGTTTCTCTAGCATTGGACGATGCCAGAACCAAATAATAATCAAAATCAGCACTGTGAGCCATACAGATAAAATATAGTATGTTAACATACGAATCAATTAGAACAATATAAGACAATAACACCTCTTAAAGCACGAGTAACAACAAAGGCAAGAACTATGGTTGATAAATTGTCGTTGGTTATAATATATTACTATCATGAGATATTATAAAACAAAAGCAACCACTAGAAGCACCCAAATGTACCATGAAACATTTCCATCTCCCCTCCAAGGAAGCAGCTTTCCTTGTCTTAAAATGGACTCGAGTACTATGTAGGAGTTAAAGAGTTACCTGCATCAACCCCTTACATTGTCCGCAGAAATATTAGTATTATGGTTGTTATCGTCCTCATCATCTTCGTCATCGTCATCATCCATATCTCTTACTTTAGCAATTTCGGCCTGCGCATGCTCAACAATCTGCTTCTTCTGTAACTCCAACTCCCTCTGAAAATCTCGCCTCATATTCTCCAACTCCATCATTTGCTTCCTCTTACTGTCCTCAATCTTCTCATATATCTCTCCAAACCTCTGAATCGATTCGGCCAACAACTTAGCCGACTCTGCACCTTCCCCCTCGTCTCCCAACCCTTCCTCCTCCCCATCCTCCTCGTCTGACTGCCCTGGACTATCCCTCATTTCATCCAACAAATTAGACCTATCCAAGTACACCCGTGGATTCATAAACACATACTCCCCTGAATCGATTCCACACCCCAACCCACAATGACCTCTAGTCCTCATATTCAACAAAACATCCATTTTCTTGAAAAACGCCCACTTGCTTGCATGCCCACTTTCCACTTTGACCCTCTCTTTCTTGTACTTGTTCTTCAGCACATCCAACTGGCTCCTACACTCCATCTCTGTCCTCTCAACTCCACTCATCTCCAACACCTTCTCAGCAACCTCAACCCAATCATCCGTCCTCAAACTTATCCTCCCTAACTCCATATACCTTTCCCCCCAAACCTCTAACAACACAAAGCTCTCCTCCTCGCTCCACATTCCCCTTTGAGGGACAAACTCATAGTTCGAGACGAAAGACTCCAACTTTCTTTTCTTGGGGTGCCTCTTGGATTCCTCATAATTATACAATTGCCCATTTTCAGCAACATTTTGATATGGGTTCTCTTCATCTTCATCAAAAGCATTGTCGTCAAATTCAATTTCGTTGTGGGTGCTGTATGAATGGGGAATAGAGTTTCTCATTAAAACTTTGATCTAGAAATTCAGTGGTGGTTCCTTTGGTAGGATTTTTGTATATAAATACGTCAAACGTATACAGTCCCGGGAATTGAAAATAAAGCGCTAAGTTGGCCAGAGAAATTAAGGGTTCATATTTTCCCAGATTTCAAGTGGTGCTAGGGTTTTGCCGTTGAAAGGGAACAATTAGAAAGTTCACAGGCTGTGTGTGTTCAATGGAGTTTTTTCTTTTTCGGGGAGATCCAATATTCCTTCAGGGGTGAGGTCACTCAAATTTGAGAGAAGTTTCATTTTAGCCACAATTTTTATTTTTTGTTCCAAACTCAATGCTGAAGTTTTAATTTTCTTTTATTTTGGTAACTTAACAATTTAGTGAATAAATTTGATATTTTCTTTTACATGATAGATTTTCATGCGTGATAGTGCAGATATTGATGAAGCTCGTAAGTCGTTCAATACTGCCATAGTTGCAACTATCAATTTATAAAAATTTGAAAGTGTTTTGCAATTATGCTATACATCATATTTCAATAACAAGTCAGCGGTATTAAAAATGGGAGTTTGATTATTGTCCAGTGTATCAAACAAGTTTCAAAAGAAGTTCGTTTAAGAAAGTCCATTTTGCCACGTAAGTTAGGTTTAACTTTGTTAACGAACAGTTATTGGTGACCAAATTAAAATGAACTAAAACAAAAAAGTTAAGTGACTAAAATAAAACTTCTCTCAAAGTTGGGCGAGCTCTAATGTTTTTTACCCTTTGTTTGTATCCACGTGTTTCTGTTTTTGGTTTGTAGTTGAGTGGTCATCTTTTCTCTTGATTAAATTCTACAAAGATAAAAAATTTAGGCTTTTACCGTACCTATTTGGAGTTTGTCATTATTCCCTACCTTGTTTTATAAGGACATATCAATTTGTCGTCAAAATTACTAACAAGCAAGAGAGAATTTTGAGAAAGTGAAACATAGAGGTATTGCTACCCTTACGATATAAACACGCGGCAAACATTTAGCATGAACATAGTGGTACTCCATCGTGTCAAGACTGCCATTCACTCTCGTGTCCTGCACAAATCCTCTAGTTGTAAAGTCGTGTGGCATCTCTCAAGATGCCCCATATTTCTCATAACACATTGTTTTATCTTCTCGATTACATATTGTATTGATCATTATCCTTTATCAAAGTCTTCGATAATTTGATAGTATAGTCAAAATATATTTAAACTCTTGAAGGCGCACATTTTTAATCCCCACGACATAGCCCTTAATTTTGCTTCCGTGTTAGTGCAATATTCATATGGTTCACTATAAGCAAAACCACACTTTATTAAAGAGTTCTTTTGACTTGAAGTTAGAAAAAACAAATTACATTGATTAGATAAATTATGAAGTATTTTTCTTTTTATGAAAAATGCACTTCGAAGACAAAAAAAAAAAAGAAATAAACAAACATCTAGTTCTTCTATTAAAAAAGATTCATAGTAAGTTTCTCTATCTTATATGAGAAATGACTCGAAGTCTTTCAGAAAGAACTCCTTATCATTTGATACATCTGTGATATGCACCCTCCTCAGGTCCAATATTTCATTGTATATCTAGTGGTTAGGCTGGGATCCCAGATTCAATTGCCCGACCCAATCCATATTTGGAGTCATGGTGCAATATAACAAGCCTCCTCCTTGGGTTTGTATAACACATCGTTTATATGACACATTTGCATACAACACATAATCTAGAAAGAATTAGAACCACAAAAGCTAGCAAAAATTGAAGCACTTCGGTAACATACAAATACATGTAAACTAGCACCTTCCCTTGAAAATCTTTCATCAATTGATAAACCAATTGTTAGCCAATATTTAAAAAGAATCAACTACTAGACTGAATTACAAAGAAAGAATCAATATGTTCACTGCAGTAAAATAACAAAATTTTGAACAATAAAATGACAAAATTTTGAACAGTAAAATAATTCTCAAACCGAGGCCTGTGCGAATACAGTTTCCTTAAAACAGATTCGCCCCCTCACCGTTCGTGCTTGAGGTAGTTCGAGCGTCTGCTTCCCAGGATACAACGGTTAACCAGTGAAACCTGAACACTGGCAGGTTTTACTCCGGCAAACTGAGCAAGTGTCCGAACAGTATCACCACAAGAAAAGAAAACAGCGTGCAATGCAAGGCAGACAGAATGCAGAAGAAGGAAGAAATTTCGTGTGTTTTTGAATTGGAGGAAAAAAGGTATTATATAGACCTTTTTTAGTCACTCAAGAGTCTCCATAACCCACTTATAATAACTAAGGAGGTTTCAGACGTTTTTGGAGTTTCAAAAGCCCAAAAGTCAGTTCTAGAAAGCAAAAAAAAATCCAAAACGTAGGCCCGCCTGAGGGGCCAATTTTTGGTCAATCCGGTCCGACATTCGTGTGCGCAGGTCGCGCTCGCATACGAGTTCAAGGTTCGAACATCATTTCGGTCAGTGATTTGCACCCCCCCTTGCGCGTGCACGTGGAGAGAGCCTCTATGCTACACATGATTACACCATTCTAAAGTGCAATCCTATATAAAGTGGTTTTTGCTTTCCTCTTTTTCCTATGTGGGACAAGTTTAAATTAATTTTTCCCACATAAACTCCTTTCACATGGCATACTTTGAGCATCAATTTCTCATTCACCCGAACATCATTTTTGGCAAGTAAATATATGATTTCGATGTACTCTCGGAGGAGAACACAAATCAACATACATATTCCAAAATGAACAACCGAGTCCCACTCAAATTTAGCTCCAAAATCAACCACTAAACCATTTTTTCCAACACCAATGACACTCCACGGATTATAGGCCACAACAAGAAATTAACATTGTTATAACTAACAATTAAAATGAAGGCAGACCAAGTTTATAATGCTGCCTTCTTTCTTTCCCTTTTCAGCTTCTTCTTCCCATTTGTTTTTTTTAAACTTTATTTTGGCTCTCTCTTCGTGGTTTGTTTGTTAGTTTCTTTTCTCTCTCTACCTTCTTTCATTTTAAGTCTATCTTAATTTTAAAAGACCGGTTCACTTATTTTTACTTTCTTTTTCCCTATTTTAGTTCACTACTTTTGCACATATTTTCTTTCTATCTCTTATTTTATTTAATTTGACCAGAGAATTACAATAAGATACCTTAGTTTCAGGAGTTTTTATGCACAAAAATAATTGAACATGATTAAAGAACAAAATATTGAGTTGGTGACTTAATTTTTAGGTAACACAACTTGATTTGTTATAACTCGTATTAAGCTCGACTATAGAGTTTGAAACCTAGATAAATACATTTATGTAATTCAATACACATAAGAAGTAGTAAAGAAATTAGAAAGATGCTACAATTACAGAAAAAAAAATTCTGTAAAAATCACATAATACACACATAGGGGTGAGCCCCATTTTTTAATAATAATATTTTCCTGACATGGAACCCACTCTTACGTGAGTATTCTATCAAAATGACAGAAGAAACAATTCTGTACAAGCGGGTTTCTCCAAGAAATTATGTAGTAGGGAAATAACAGTTTCATTATATTGAAAAAATGTACTAAATGACATATTGAAGTACGAAACCCAATAAAGGAACAAGTTTAGGTAGGAGATTTGATATTACATTTTTGTCTTATTTGGCAAAAATATTTGTTGCTAAATATTGATTCTATTGAGATTGAATCCTAACTCAACCACTACTTAGAGATATTGCACAAAATCAATAAAGGTTAGAATTATCGTGCCAATCATTCCATTTTCGAGTTAATTGTTTGAACACATATCCAACTTAGGATAAGATCACGTTTCACTCACTGTACTTTAATTTATATCGCATTACTCACTCAA
The DNA here is from genome assembly GCA_903798255.1 of Fraxinus quadrangulata. Classification (NCBI taxonomy): domain Eukaryota; kingdom Viridiplantae; phylum Streptophyta; class Magnoliopsida; order Lamiales; family Oleaceae; genus Fraxinus; species Fraxinus quadrangulata. Next base: position 18,744 of record CAIGRB010021755.1, read on the forward strand.
CTTTATGAAGTTACACTTCATTACACACCGTACAACTTTCGTCACTAACACTGTGGACGTGGATACGGAATATACATATGGGCAGTTAAATCTCTCAAAGTCAGAAATTAGACTGCTATGAACGTTCAAAGAGCAGCCGCCCATTTCTTGAAGACTTGGAGTACTGATTTCACCTTGTTTGAGTGAAGAAGATAAAAGGAAAATTGAATCCCATAACATGAGAACTTCCTAAAGGATTAAGATTGAAACAATGGTTTGATGCAATTGTAGAAGTAGAATTGTTTGACATATCTCCAAAAGAGGAAAACTGTTTAAAAACACCAGTATTTGGATAGTCCAGCCTAGTGATATTTAACCCTCCAATCTGGAAATCCAATGGCTGGTGATATACCTTGAACAACTTGAGCGAGGTTGGTGTTGTATTGTAACCTTTCAATCCACCAGATGATCCAATGGAATCCCTCGAATCCCTAGAAATTCTAAAATTAGAAGCTTTCATTTTCTTACTTTTTTCGGTAGCAACGACCAATCGGCACGTTGCGCAAGGCTCATCCTCTAGTCCAGTACCTTCTACAAATTTAGCAGAAAATGCCTTGGCTATGTCATACTATAATTGTTGTAGTAATGCTAAAACTTGGTGTTTGGTGAATTACATTTGGGGCACTTTAGAGCCGGTTCTTGGGACTTTGCTGCGGTGGTTTTTAGGCATATCAATCCATTGTTTTCATCTTTTCCAACGGACTTGGTCGCAATGGTATTATTATCTGGTGACATCCTTTGAGAACTAACCATAATTCATCGAGGCGTGTTTGGGATTAATGAGTTGGTATTTAATTTCCGAGTTGGGAAAAATTTAACTAGCCACATGTATATTTCGTTATTCACGATAGTAACGGAAGTTGCTCGATATAACATGTATATTTCGTTATCCACATTAGTAACGAAAGTTGCTCGATATGTAATGGAGTGCAACTTCTTAAATTCTTTTAAAAAAATACTTTTCGCAAAATCTACATTAAAAACAAAATTCCAATTAAAGTTGAATGATTTGATTTCACTCGTATCGAGTTCAAAACATTTGGGGGACTTTTTCTCCCCTCACCTATCAGGATCAAACTTGACGTATATTAAAAATGTACATCAAATTTGACAACCTTCACAATAGTAGGCATGACCCCCCACTATTGTGAGGGGATGTACACCATGATATCCCTTTAACCCTTCTTGGATTGCAGTTGACGTCCCAGCTGCCAGGGTTAGTTATTCACGTTTTAGACCCACATGGTTGAAAAAACTAGCCCTAATTCAAACACAAGACATAACTGTTTGTGATCGCGTCACGTGCCATCTTCATGTCTNTGAATGATTTGATTTCACTCATATTGAGTTCAAAACGTTAGGGGACTTTCACTCCTCACCTATCAGTATCAAACTCGGGGAATGTACAGTACGAATGGCAAAATCCCACCTATCAATTACAGGGGGCCCATGTAGCCCTGAACGTTTGGCTTTTTCCTTCTGAAATTGAAATGTCGAAGCCTCAAAGCTCACATCTTGAAAATATTTTTCATCTGTGTTGCGGCATGGGACTGATGATTAAAATGATTCCAAGGCCGCCGCATCTTCGAACGCTGTTCAAATGTATCCCTCTAAGCTCTCTGATTTTTTCTTCATCTTCAGCATTTTCTTCTGCAACTCATTTAAACCAAATAACACAGCCTCACAGAAAGCCCTTTAAATCGTCAGAAAACAGCGATCCACTTTTCATAAATCGCTTATGCAGAGAGCAGAAATTCAAAGAAGCCGTTGAAATCCTCTGCCAACAAAAGCGATTAAAGGACGCGATCAGATTACTCGAAAACCATGTTCACTCTCCATCTGCCGCTATATATGCGACGATTTTGCAATTGTGTATTGAAAAGAGAGCTCTGGAAGAAGGCAAAAGAGTCTGTATTCATATTAAAGGCTCAAGTTTTGTACCTGGGATTTTTGTTTCAAATAAGATTCTTGATTTGTACTGTAAATGCGAGAGTATTTTGGATGCCCAGAAATTGTTTGATGAGATGCGTGAGAAGGATTTGTGTTCTTGGAACATTTTGATTTCTGGTTATATGAAAATTGGATGGGTTTTAGAAGCGAGAAAGTTGTTTGATGAAATGCATGAAAGAGATAATTTTTCCTGGACAGCGATGATTTCGGGTTATGTGAAACACGATGAACCTGAAAACGCATTAAAATTGTACAGACTAATGCAGAGAAATGAAAATTGCAAGAGCAATAAGTTTACAGTTTCTAGTGTACTTGCAGCTTCGGCTTCCTTGAAGTCTTTGCGCCTTGGAAAGGAGATTCATGGTCAAATTATGCGTAGTCGGTTGGATTCTGATGCAGTGATATGGGGTGCTTTATTGGATATGTATGGGAAATGTGGGAGCATAAATGAAGCGAAACACATATTTGATAGGACGATGGATAGAGACATTATTTCATGGACAACTATGATTGATAGGTACTTTGGAGAGAGGAGGTGGGAAGAAGGATTCTCATTGTTCTCAGGTTTATGTAGTTCTGGGATAAGGCCTAATGAGTTTACATTTGCCAGTGTTCTGAATGCCTGTACACAGCAAACAGCAGAGGAGTTGGGCAAACAAGTTCATGGATACATGATGCGAGTTGGATTTGATCCGTATTCATTTGCTGCGAGTGCACTTGTTCACATGTATTCCAAATGTGGTAATGTTGAGAGTGCACTTAAAGTCTTCAAAAATCTGCCGAGACCTGATTTAGTTTCATGGACTTCTTTGATTAACGGGTATGCTCAGAATGGTCAACCCCATGAAGCTCTTCGGTTGTTTGAGCTCTTACTTAAATCAGGTACTCAACCTGATCACATTACTTTTGTTGGCGTTCTTTCGGCTTGCAGCCATGCTGGTTTAGTTGATAAAGGCCTCGAGTATTTCTACTCAATAAACGAAAAGCATGAATTATCTCACACAGCGGATCACTATGCCTGTGTGATTGATATCTTGAGTCGAGCTGGCAGATTTAGCGAAGCTGAAGACATTATCAAGAGAATGCCCATAAAACCGGATAAGTTTATATGGGCTTCTTTACTCGGTGGCTGCAGAATTCATGGAAATTATGAACTTGCAAAGCAAGCAGCTGAAGCCTTGTTCAAAATTGAGCCCGAGAATGCTGCTACATACGTTACCCTTGCCAATATCTATGCCACAGCAGGCAAGTGGAACGAAGTGGCAAAGATAAGAAAATTAATGGATGAGAGAGGAGTTGTGAAGGAACCTGGTATGAGTTGGATTGACGTCAAGAGAAAACTCCATGTTTTCTTAGTTGGAGATGAATCCCATCCAAGATCAAAAGAAATATTTGAGTTTTTGGGGGAAGTTTCAAAGAGAATGAAGGAAGACGGTTATGTTCCTCACACAAACTACGTGCTGCATGATGTGGAAGAGGAGCAGAAGGAGCAAAATCTCTCGTATCATAGCGAGAAACTTGCAGTTGCATTTGGAATAATTACCACTCCTCCCGGAACTCCTATTAAGGTTTTCAAGAATTTAAGAACATGCGTTGACTGTCACACTGCCATTAAGTTCATTTGTAAGATTGTCGAGAGAAAAATAATCATACGAGATTCAAGTCGGTTCCACAGTTTTGAGGGTGGAATCTGTTCATGCCAAGATTATTGGTGATTCTCGTCTCTCGTCTATCGTGATTTTTAATTCACAATGAGAAAGGAAGGAGGGTGTTTAGCTCCTCAATTCTCATGTGGCACTTAGATCCTCAATTCCATCCCTTGCAGTATTAGCTAAGTTAGTCTCCTGTGCAATCGTGGCATCAAGTTGATTGACTATCCTTATCGTTTAATATTAGCGACATGAAAAGGAATTGTATGAAGTTTAGAAGCTTGTGAGAGTTTGTCCAATCGTAGGTAAATGCCAATGAATGACAGGTCAGCATCCAACAACACGAACTTTTATCTGGCTTCATTCCAAGTTTAGCCAAATTTGATTAGTTCAAGAATGAGTGAAGCATCACGGTTGTAATTTGAAATGAGATCACCAGCGTGCCATTGATTCCTTTCGTTCTTGTCTATGAAGCGGGGTTCTGGAGCGTCTTTTTCGTTTTCAAACACTGGTTTTCAATCGTTTGGTGAATACCTCTGCCAATACGGAATCCAACACTGCATTGTGGGGTAGGTATTGAGAATGGTATGGTACTGATCTTGCAAGATATGTTTGAGATAAACACACAAATGATCCGAGGCATTGGAATGGCCACTAATACAGCGTCTGAATTTTCTCTAGCAGTTTGGAATGGCCAGTGCTCTGGAAACTTTTTGTGGACAGGCATATGGAGCCGAACAATGCTGGCAGGTTGGAATGTTCACTTATGGTGCCATTGTATCGCTCTTCCTGGTGTGTTTACCAGTATCTCTTCTATGGATGTTAAACGAATAAGCTATTAACATTCATCAGATTGGCTCATTCTAGCACTATTTCCTTGTGCAATTCTTCAATCTCTGGTCTGGTATTTGAGTAATTGAGTTTAATCCCACCAATGCTTTTGAGCTCAGTTGCATCCCTATTCTCAACCTGCCTCTTTGTTGGGCTCATGTCAAAATTTAAGCTAGGAAATCATGGAGCTGCACTTTCCATTCACTTTATCATACTGGTTAAATACGAACTTGCTCGAACCTTGTGTGAAGTTCTTTGGCCTGTGAAAAGACCTGTGCTCCATTTTCGAAAGAAGTTTTCCAAAACATGGGGCATTTCATTCGATTTTCCGTCCCGTTCACTATGATGGTTTCGTAATTTGACTCTCATTTAGAAGACCGATTACTTGTTTAGTTTATTGAGCTTTTTTTCTAACCGTACGTGTTTATTTTCTTTCTTTTTAGTTCTCTAAGATGTTTAAATGCAGTCTGAACTGGTAGTCATTTGAGATATCCACAGCTTGAGATGTCTGTTTTATCCATATGTATGTTAAACTTTTGTACTTTCTATAGTTCATTTGAATATACAGAGCACATCTTTTTTTACCCACTTTCACTTAGCAAACAGCATGGCAGCAACTTCATTAAACTACAATATACCATATTCTTTTGGTGTTGCTGCAAGGTCTTCTCTCAAACCAACAAGTTTAGCCTGAGTTGCACTATGTGCCGTACTGATTATGTCAAATGCAGAGTTTGTCCTAGCAACCACTGCTTTCTTCGTTTATTGTCATTCACTGTTCTATGAATCTAGTGATGATAAGGAAGTTGTTCATGTAAATAACTCCTTTACTTTGCCTCTAAATCTGGACAATTTACAAGCTATACTCTCGGGTGATCTATATACATCTAAAAACAACTATGGGGAATATTAGCTATTGGTTCTTGTATCATCACAAGCTTTAATTTTTATGATTATCTTTTTCACAGGATAAGGGTGGCAATGGGCATAGACGGACTATCCAAGCTGGGTTTGTGTGGACACGACCTGAGCTCTAGCTCAGATGAATTGGCTCGTGGGCTTCATTAGCTAAGCATGAAAAAAAAGAAGTGAGCTTCGACTAAGTCCATAACTATTTCAAAACGATAAGCCGCCATAGAACGAGCAGCCTTGACCAGTTTACCACCACTAATGCAGAAGAGAATATGCCCCAAAACTCACATAGGCTCCTATTTTCAGACACCCACTACCTCTAGTTGCTCCTATATTAGGGGTGGTAAATGGATCGAGCCTGCGAGGTCCATGGGCATGTTAAGAGACAAATCTTACATCGAATAAAAATGAAAATATATATAAAGGGTTTGAATTACTTCTCTTAGGTTGACTTTTTAAGATGGAAGGACTTTTGGATTGAATTGGTAGCAAGGACAATGCTGCTAGCTTTCTTATTTTCTCGCATAATGAGTCTCTTTGATTGGGAGAAAAAGGTTCACATTCAAATGCGTCTTGTGCTGCCGATAGTTGTTCACATTCAGACATAATAACATCGTACCAGGGGAAAATATCAGATTTTTAATTTGATTGGTATTTAATTTGCAGTAGTTGGAACGATTGTTCCATTGGTAATTTCAGGCGCACTTGTAGTAAGATGCTCTGTAGACCGGCCAATTATTAAGTACCTTCTAGTAATTTATGTTGAGACCCTATTTGATGGCCTTTTTTCCCCCTTTTTTTTTTGTTTGGAAAGATACTGCTTTGAATAGTGAATTTTTGAAGAATATGTGTTTAAAAATTGGAAAAAAAATTTGGATTTACTTGTAGAATAGTTTATTTTGTAAATGTATGATTGAAAATGAATATGTAGAAAAAAGAGTTTTTAAATAATAGGAAAGAAACAAAAACACGGAGAAGGGAAAATATTGAGAAAAAAATTTTCTTTAGTAAACTATTCTTGTAAAATGAACATCATCATCAGTCTATGCGATATTGAAATTAATGAATAAAAATACATCTTAATTTTATTAGGTGATATGACAGCGATCTCATTATCACAGACTTATGATCATCACTGTAGATGAATAACATTATTCTTGTTTTGAGTGACCATTGTGAAATCGTTAAATACGTCAATAACCAATGGAGTAGCAATGTACTTTAACGAAAAAAAATTAAAATTTACTACAAAATGAATAAAAATATTAAAATAAATTGAAAATGAAGGAAACACGAGGGAAACCAGGGGTAGAGGTAGGAGTACGAGTACGAGTACGAGGAGGAAGAGTAGGGGTCGAGGCCTAACTAGGTGGGCAGCAGGCTGGGTTGGGTCTGGGCTATTGGGGATGTAGAGATTTGAATGATTTGCAGTATTCCGAACTACATATGCTACAAAAATAAAAGATCGAGATCGAAAATTTTAGATTCACCAATTGAGAACCAACTTGTTATGATAGTCACAAGCAATGGGACCTATATAATTCAACTTTCTCATATAAAAACAAAATAAAAAAAACATATTGGATAGATTGAACTGAACAAAACATAATATAATAATAGACAAATATTTTACATGTCTTGTTGTTTTTGTACTGTTCAACCATAGAAATATGTTGCATATTCCGTCTCATTGCAGCAAGTAATTTTTTTTTCTTATCCCAGCACGATCTTATCTATTCAATCAAACGGCCCATCTAATTTTACCGTTCAAATCTTTTCTCAAGAAAAAAAGTAAACATGTTTCAAGTTTCAATAAACCAATTATAATTTTTAACCATGTCGTCGAGTCCAAAGTTCCACAATTGACAAAATCATAAAGCAGATAATATCCAGCCAATTAAATACTTGTTATATTATCGTTTCTGTTTATGATTTCTCTCTCGTGAGCCTCATATATATATATTAGTTCTACAGAAATAAATAAAATCAATGAGGTGCAAAAATAATAAAAAGAGGGAATTGAACCCGACGTGAATCGAACACGCAACCTTCTGATCTGGAGTCAGACGCGCTACCATTGCGCCACGGATCCACTTTACTACTACACTCGTACAAGTTTGATTATATTTAATTGTTTATCCATATTGTTTCCTCCTAATTTTAATGGAAAATGTAAATAAAAATGGACACAGAAAGAAAAGAAAGGAACAATAATAATTAAAAAAAAAATCCATATTCAAGCACCTAAAATTATCGCATTGATTCCTTCTTACGTAGTTTATGGTAAAAAAACAAAATATCATAACTGTATAAAACTTTACGGTATCGTAACTCTAATAATATCCCTTGATGACTTGTTTTCTCCATTTTTCTTATAATTGTGGTCGTATCAAGGACACAGAAATCTGGATTAACTTTCGAGTTGACATCTCATTGACTATTGTTCCATCGACTATCCCTATATTGGCAAATGAGAAGGCATAAATGTGACGCTACTTTGTATTGTATTGACGTCTTTCCATTTGTAAATAAGTTGTGATGTGGAGAAAAATGAAAAAAAATAGTAGGATCAAAGTGGACGAGAATAAAATATCTCAATTCCTAACCTCTAATGAGAGGACTGTCACGCAAGGTGTACACCAAGTGTTTACACCTAAGAACTCCAGGCGATATGAGATCGTGTTTGCTCCGTGATTTTATTAAAAAATGAATGACCGACTAACATGGTGGTATAACTTAATAATGGGTTTTAAAATTCGTTGAGGTAAATAAAACAATTAAAGTTCAGTGGTAAAGTTCTATTGCAATTAGCGTAACTAACCCATTAGAAGAATAAGTACTACAGAAAAGGAAAAATTACGTTAAATTACTTTTCGATTAATGTAAAGAATAACGTACCATTGCAACTACAAATATTAATATTTGAAGGATATATACATACCTGTTTAATGAATGCTTTTGTCTTTCTATTAGTTTGGAATAAATTTATTTTTGTCAAATTATGTGGTATACTTATTTGTTTTTCGACAGCAGGTTCGGTCTCAGATCAACCTTTTGACTCGTGATCCTCTTTAACTTTGCCAGGTCAATATCCAAACCTGTTTTCAAAATATTATTACCAAAAGGAGAACACAAATCAAAATCAGAGAAATCACCAGAATAAAGTCACAACACAGCTAGAAAAATGGATGAACCCATCAAATTTACCTCAATCGCACCTACATATATTATAGCAAAATCATTTTTACAAAAATTGAATTCTCCTATACACCCAAAACCACCGCAATTCCCTATGACTTACTTGAGGTCACTTGTTTGAGTATGTGCGTAAGTAAGAGAGCCGTACAGTATGCTATACACAAGTGAAAAAAAAAAAAAAAAAAGTGGCCCCAACAGCATAACGAGGAACATGCAGTGAAACTTTCCTTGGAGCGGAACACACTTTTTAATGAATCTTGTTTGAAGAACAAACCTTATTGAGGAAAGTACGTACATTTATCTCTGATCCCGCTTTCCATTTGAATCCGATGTGACTGGGGATGGAGGTTTTGATTGACTATGTTGTGGCGGTGGAGCTGTTAGCGAATAAGTCATCATCCTGGACGAGGAACTTTCAATAAGACCAGCAATGCCAGCCGCTGAAGTTTGAGCATTGGAAGGAAGAAAAAGATCGTGTTTCTGGTCTTTATAAGCAGTCCAAACCTGTGCATTACGTCTTAACAAATAAATAATTGACGACAAAATATTGAAGAACTCTTATCTATACATTTTTACTATTAAGGTCGTGCTTTTGTCAAACATGTACACACATTTAATAAGACTTATTATTTACATATCAGTAAGACTCACAGCTTATAAGTACCGTAAAACACTACTAAGCAAACAATAAATTGAATCAGGGGAGAGTTAACAAATACAAGGGTATCTACAAGGAAACGATAAGAATTTCGAATCATTCAATAACTTAATCACAAATCCATGCTCAAAATTTTACTCATTTATCCAAGAAAACTGTGGATCTTGGGATATGTAAAACTATATTCAACATGAAAATGTAAATTACTCATCAAGAAGAATCCAAGTTTGGGGTCAAGGAAGCTACAAGGAAATGGAGAGGAGAAAAACAATTGACTCCAGTGGAATGCAGTCAAATCAGGAAGTGCCTAGCTAATGTTAAAACAATAAAATATTAAAATATAAAAGGTGTCTGATGAATATAAAAATATTGTTATAGAGCCTAGTTAAAAGAAATATTAAGAAAACAGTTGATTACTCATCCCAAGAAATAATAGGAGGGAGTGACTGCTCGCACCGACACCTCTCGTTAAAATTGAACTCTACTAACATCGCTCAGAAAATTCACTTCATATCCCCATTCTGTAATGATACAACAATTTTGTATGACAAACGAAGAGGACATAAGCTCTCTTTTACTTGTTAGGTCTCCAAAGGTCAACTAAATATCATCATTCAGTTTCATTCATTATTCACTTGACATTTTCCAATCCAAGCTAATGGAAAACAAGTACAATCCAACCCCTGCTCTCCTCCTCAAGCTATCAAAGGCAAAAAAGTTGCCGTAATAATTTGTGTACATCTCTCTTATTTTAGTTTGGTCTTCTAGGTGAGGATTGGAGTAACATATATTGGTGTCTCTCCTAGTGAAAATTATCAAAGAAGCAGAAATAATGACCTAATTGGCTCACAAGTACAACAAGTGATGATATAAAGGAATTGCAGATAAGTTGGTTTCCCAACAGATGGTGAATAAGAAATCTCTTTGAACTAAGCTGATAGCATCTGTCGGCCATCATATAGAGGTGGCACCTGAGGGAAACAAGTATTTATGAAAAAAAACAGCTATTCACTTTCCATTTACCATCTCTTTTAGGAGTCAAAATTCTAATCAGAATACCACTTCATGTTCATCTGATTAAATTGACTTTTTGATTCATTCTGACTTATTCCAGTTTTAACTATGAACTGTTTGGATTACCATGCTGTAATCTGTTTTGCAGTTGTACAATATGTTAAGAAAGTAATATTGCCAACAGGTGTTGACAGCAGCTATAAAGCCCTCAAATTTTAAAACGTCAATCAGGATAGAAGTTTGACATGGTAGTTGTAACAACATAAGAACACATAAAGATGAGTCATTACTTACATCAGAGGAATTTAGTATCTCACGCACTTTGGTACAGTGAGCCCCTTCTGTTGCAAATGCATGTAGAACCTAGATCAACACGAATTTACATGAGTTATGCCCATAAAACTCAAAAGCTAGGAAAATATTCATGTATGTGAAAGAATGTAGTTCAATTTGGAACTTCTTGAGCATCTTAGAACTACAAAAAAAAAAATAAACCAAAACTTCAGCAGATGACCCTGATTGTATTTTTTTTTGTTTATTTCTTTGCAGTAAAAGGATGATTCTATGATAGTTGATTTACAAAGAAGAAAACAATGCTGAACTTCTCAAAGAGGGCTGGAATATTTACAGAAAATTAATTATATATTTGACGCTTCCAACCATAAGAAAAGTATCCAAATTTTATGAGTGTCTGACCTCAACTGCAAGAACTCGGCTGATAGATGCTTCTGACTCATTCCAGTTCATCTGCGAACAAAGTCCGTTTCTTCCCCCAGCTCTCCAATCAAGAAGGCCAAGAAGAACATCGACGAGGCCAACCCTACAGAAGTGATATATAATAATTATTAGCAAGTGGCAGAAAAAGGAAGTGATATTAGTCTCTTCAAGATGCTCATCTAACATAATTTTATCTGAATCAAACAAATTCAACCCAAGCTTTCAGTAATCTGTCTATAACATAAGGTACCAATTGAATCAACTAATGAAACAGTGTTACGGTGTTTCCTTAACAATGTGCATCCACCTCCCAATATTTGGTCAACTTATTACCCAGCCATCTAAGTTTACTCATCCAATGTTTCTAGGAAGGGAAACAGGAAAATGAGCATGAAAAATGAAAGCACAAATAAATATAAGCTCTTGAATTTTATGGGTGCAATCAATTTGTATAAAACTTCTCTAGGTTATCGTCTACTCAGAAAAACAAGATATGGGGATGATAAAACTGAGATTTGAAAATTTTTAGGCACTAAACTAAGTATAGAGTTTCGTGTTTAATGCACACAATATTCATATAAAGAGACTATATTATACAAATATATACTACCAGATTACATGTATAATTGTTATAAAGTTACTGTGTGTGTGGTTAATAATTGGTAAACTAAAAATATACATTAATTTTACAATTTATATCATACATTTAGAAGACGCATATAGACACAAAGACATACTTGATGTATTTAAAACTTCTTATGGCTTGGCTGCTAGCTTTTCAATAATCTGATGCAACTTCCAATTAAAATTTAAAATTTAAGTGAGTATAATCATTTCAAGTAGCAACCTCTATATTTTACTAAGCACGCTGAATCTATTAAGTACTGAAAGTGTTCAGTACAAGTGTTGAAGGCTTTTACCAAAGACCCCCTTATATACTCACTTAAGACCCTGGGCAACTAGTGCATCTCTTGCTCGATTTCCCGCAACCACGACTCGCTTCAAGGTTTCAAGAGCAAGGATACTTCCACCTTGCCAACCAATAGCTTTCATCAGAAGTGGAACCACCTGGAAGAAAGATTATCGGGATAAAATTAATTATCACATAGTTTATCAGACAGATTTTTCTACAACACATCATATTAAAACATCCATCAAACCCAAAAGAAACCATATTGACTGATATAACTAGGGTTCCTCACTAATTTACATACCTGGGGAGTCCCTGCACTAGTTGCAGCCATAGCTTCTGCACAGGTTGTACTAGCTGCAAGTTGATGTAGCACACGTAAACAACTAAGGCGCACACGCTCCTGTGGGGATTGCGTAGTATTCTGAATTGATCCATCCTCAGCTTCATAGGTTTGATCAGAATCATTACTCTTCATATCTTCTGAGGCCATTGTTTCTCTTCTTCCTTCATAAGCTACTGCAGGCACAAGTTTGGGTACATAACCAAGATATCCAACATGATCCGCAAGAGCAGGGTATACCCTGACTAAAGAAACCAGTGCAGCAGAAAGTAGCAGAGGAAGTTCTATGTCAACAGTTTGGCCATCAAAATGTGTAGCAGCAATTGATGAAAGATATTGATCCAGCAGTCCCTCAAGAAATTTCTTTGGATTTCTAAGCGGAAATTTGGGATCTTTCAGGAATAACCTAACATAGATTCCCCCAACCTACACTCGAGTGAATATTTTGCAGTCAGATAACAGAATTAAAGCATTCTTAAGCACATTGAATGTTCCCTAAGAATACCTGAGGCTCATCTTTCATTTCCTGTTGGCCAGATGCCTGTTCAGGGACATCCCAATCAACGACACGCCCTTTCATCTGTTCACCATATAAATCGGAAGCCATTGTTGCAATTTGTGCAGAGAGTGAGGCAGCCATTGCTGGTGTCCATACAAGTTCTGGAGTCTCTGTTTTTTGTTCAAGAGCACTCACAACCATTTCACCAGGACCATACCTGATGACAGACACAAGGCCATCTGGCAGAAATCTAGTAAGAGTTATTGCCACCCTAGGCCCATGCATCGGCTGCCCAACAAGCTTTCCTAATAATGAAGCAGCAGCTGCTCTTTGCTGCAAAGGAATTTCTTCTGCACAACAGTATTAAGTAAGTAAAAATAGAAAAGCATTGCCCAGAATATCGGATGATTATATCTTTGTTAAATAATTTGCCCTTTTTTATTGCTATTAGTCAATTTGATTGATGGAAAGATTTTTTTATTTTTTGTGTGTGAGAACCAGATCAATAATTTAAAGTGAGGAAATAAATTACAAAATAGTGTATATATGCGGTAGCCGAAAACTGAGCAAAGCAGGTGGTCATAACGAACAATAGAAAGGTGAAAAGGAAGCCAACAAAGAAAAAAGTAACGCTAGAGGGCGGACAAATGAAAAGAGAGAGAAAGAAAAAGAGAGAAGAAACAATGGAGAAAAGGAAAAGAAACCAAAAAGGGAAAGATTGTGCAAAGTGCGCTGCAACCACCAAACCCAAGAACTGATTTGTAGTAGGTTTTGTGATGCAGACATCACGCCGAAAGTTATTTATTTAGTTTATTCTTGCTATTTGATCTTATCGTTCATTGTTATTTTATTTTATTGTTATTGGGCTTGTACTAGTGGGTTGGCCCAAACCTGTTAGGTTTTCACTATTTATTGGTTCTTTCCATAGTTATTGGAACAGTTAATGATTGAATGAAATTTTATTGGCGACGACCACGTTTTCTCCTTTCTTCCTCCCTCCACGTTTCTTTCTCCTGGCTTCTTCTTCTTCTTCCATTGATCCTACATCAAAGTGATATCAGAGCCAAATAATCATACATCTAATCACCAAAATCTAAGACAGTCAAACTTGAAGGAAAAATCCGAGATACTCACTACGCAGCCAAACCCGGTTCCCCCATTACGCCGTCCACTGATTCATCCAGAAACCAATTAATTTTCACAAACTGCAACCCTCGTACCCAAAGCCGAAACCACCATCTCGCGTCACTACCCATCCTTCGACAACCTCTGTACACCATTACTATATAGCCCCTCAATCACCCGCACCCTCTCAAATCGTATTCTGTCACTTACCAATCGGCCGTCGCTCGCTCACCTTCGGCCGCCGTCCGCCGCCAATCAAGAGCCAATCTCAGCTGTCGCTTGGCCTACCTTCACCCAAATCGCTCGCGGTAACTCTGTCCACCCAGCATCCTCCACCTCCGCCCAAGACGCCGCTGCCACACCCAGGTCCAGACAACACGAAAAAAAAAAAAGGAAGAAACATGATGCCGACAATCGATACTCATCCACAGGAATCGAAGAATAGACCACGCTGGCACCAACTTCTGAATTTGAGCCTCCGTCTGGTTTTTTTTGTCTTTTTTCAGTACTGTTTTGTTTAGTTAATCAATTTTGTGTGGGCCTCCATTTCTAGTTATCAATTTGGGCCTCAGTTTTATTATTATTGTAATTGGGTCTCTGTTTCATTTTCAGTTTAATTTATTTTAGTAAAAAAAAAAAAGTCCAAAAAAAAAATTCTGTTTGATTTCAAAAAAAAAAAGAGGAATTTTTCACATTTTTGCAGATATCTCCATTTGACCTGCTGATCGGTTCAGTTCCTTCGACGACTAAAACAAAGATCTCCTGCTCTTCTAAACTTTGGCATGATTGGTGTTCATCTACACAGTGCTCAACTATCTCGACGAACAACAGGGAAGCTACTATTTCTTCGTCTTTAGTTTATATTACTGTTTCATCTTCAAATCGCATCACTTAAATTTTTGTGCTGCGTCCTTTTAACTCGTCCCCTACATTTCACGTTTCTTAATCCCTTAATGTGTTACATTTTCGCTTTTACCCCACATATTTTAATTTCGCACCTTTTTTTTTAATTCCACGTTACCTTCTTTATTTTACGGTATTAAATGCTGACTAGTATTTGACATTCGCTTTATTATTTTACTTGGATCAGCGATTTAACTTGCCCTATTTGGATATACGTAATCCAAAAAAAAAAATTAAAATATAATAATAATAGGTCGTTATTTTCGATTGAGTTGCTTATTGATCTCTCTATACACTTCATTTAGCTGGTAGTACATTGCATGCAATTGCGTAGTGGTCGCCTTGTCACATCTAGTGCTCGTAACCTGGACATGGACCCAATTCAATTTGATGCCATCACTCGTCAATTAGCACAATTAAAAACTGAGATAGCCGCTACTCGTGAGGAGAATAGAGACTTAGCTGCTAGGTTGTCCACCCTCGAACAAATCCCACATTTGACTGAAGCTGAAAACTCGGACGCGTCCAATAATAGGCATCGTCGTCCCCAAGGTGGCCGACAACATGTGAGGCATAATCGTGGGGAGGGACATCAAGCTCGTGAACGGGAGCGAGAGCATCACCGTTATGATACTCAATCTCCTCCTCGCCACGATGACCGTTTCTTTAGAAACATTAAACTGGACGCCCCAACTTTTGATGGTTGCTTAGACCCTCGGGTGTTTACTCAGTGGATTAGGGATATGGACCGTTTCTTCGGTTGGTATGGGGTCCCAGAAAATCGAAGAGTTCAATTTGCTAGTTTGAAGTTAACTGGCACCGCTCAACTCTTTTGGGAAAGTGTTGAGGAACTCCTTGAGAGACGCCATGCTCCTCCCGTCGGGAATTGGGACGAGATGAAGCGACGACTTCAAGAAAAGTACTTACCCCAATCGTATAGGGGTAATTTGTTGGACCAATGGAATACCCTCACGCAAGGCAATCGCCCTGTGACGGAGTACGTCGCTCAATTTGATGAATTGCGAATAAGATGTCAGGTCATTGAGGATGAAGCTATGACCTTGAGTAGGTTCAGGCAAGGTCTCCGAGATGATCTTAAACGTGAACTTGTCCTTCGGGGCATTACTACTCTTGACCATGCGTATGCCTTCGTTCGAGACTATGAATTAGTTACTAGGTTGCCGTATAGGAATCGTAGTGACAACCGTGCCCCGGTAACTCCAGCGCCCATTTCTGCTGCGTCACCCACTCCACCCCTTAAGTCTATCTTAGGGCCTTCCCCATCTAAGGGTCCTCTTGTAGGGGAAAATAGGGGTAAAGGTCATGAAGTTCAAAGGGCGTCATCCCGCTTGCAATGCTTTAACTGTAAGGGTTTCGGTCACATTTCTTCTAACTGTCCTAGTCGAGCCCTAATTATGGAAGAACGTGAGGGTCTCGTGGATGACTCACTGGAGGATCAAGTCTATGAGCCTAAGTTTGAAGAGTTTGAAGACTTGGATGAGGATGAGGATACCTTCTTAGGTTGTATTCGAACCCTCCCCGTTGGTCCCGCATCCGGATCCTTTATTCCAGACAAGTCAAGATTAGGTGTCGTGCGCTGTATCCTGACTCAACCCAAAAATACTGATGATTGGCGTCGTCATGCCATTTTTCACACTTACATCAAGATCAATAATAAGGGTTGTAAAGTCATTGTGGATAGTGGCAGTTGTATCAATGCAGTTTCGATGGCTACCGTCACCCGCCTGGGGTTGAAACCAGTGCCGCACCCTCAGCCGTATAGCGTCTCGTGGGTTGATACTTCATCGATCGCTGTAAAGGAGCGTTGTTTGGTACCTATTCAGTTTCTCGAGTATAAAGATCATCTATGGTGCGACGTCATTTCAATGGATGTCGGTCACATCATTCTTGGTCGGCCTTGGTTGTTTGATTTGGATGTAACCATTTATGGCCGATCCAATTCATGCTCTTTTGTGTTTAATGGCAAGAAGATCCACCTTAACCCACTTCCACCGAGACCTGTTGGCTCACCTGCGGCGAAGAAGATCGAGGAAAGAAAGGGGTTACATATCATTACCCCTACGGAGTTCGAACGTACACTTGTGGGTGATTCTGTCGTGTTTGCTTTGGTTGTCATGGAGGTACCATCGACTGCCCCAGTAGTAGACGCTCTGGAAGCCCATGCAATCACTCAAGAGTTCCAGGACGTGTTTCCCGAGGACTTACCTGACGAGCTACCTCCTTTACGGGACATTCAGCATGCCATAGATCTGGTCCCGGGAGCGTCACTTCCAAATTTGCCTCATTATAGGATGAATCCTACTGAGCACGCTGAACTTCAAAGGCAGGTGGAGGAACTCGTTCACAAAGGTTTCATCCGTGAGAGTCTAAGTCCTTGTGCAGTTCCGGCACTATTGACGCCTAAGAAAGATGGCTCCTGGAGGATGTGCGTAGATAGTCGAGCCATCAATAGGATCACAGTGAAGTATCGATTTCCCATTCCTAGGCTTGACGATATGTTAGATATGATGGTTGGTGCTACAATCTTTTCCAAAATCGATCTGAAGAGCGGGTATCACCAGATTAGGATTCGCCCCGGTGACGAATGGAAAACCGCCTTTAAGACAAAAGATGGCCTTTATGAATGGCTCGTTATGCCTTTTGGCCTAACCAACGCCCCGAGCACTTTTATGCGGGCAATGACACAAACGCTTCGTCCTTTCATGGGTAAGTTCCTTGTCGTATATTTTGATGATATTCTCATCTATAGTACCACGAAGGAACAGCACCGAGACCATCTCAAGCAGGTTTGTTCTGCCCTTCGGGCCACAAAATTGTATGCTAACGTCAAGAAATGCTCTCTCTTCACCGATAGAGTCGTTTTTCTAGGATTCATTGTATCCTCTACAGGGGTATCTGCCGATCCTACTAAAATTCAAGCAATTGTTGATTGGCCCGAGCCTAACACTGTGCATGAAGTTAGGAGTTTTCATGGCCTAGCTACCTTTTACCGTCGTTTCATAAAGGGGTTTAGCACAATCATGGCTCCTATCACGGAGTGCATGAAGAAAGGAGAGTTCCATTGGACGCATGAAGCAACTAAGGCTTTTAAACTAGTTAAAAAGCGAATGACGGAAGCCCCAGTCATGCGTCTTCCTGACTTCGCCAAACTTTTTGAGGTTGAGTGTGATGCCTCCGGAGTGGGCATAGGTGGAGTCCTTAGTCAGGAGCGTCACCCCGTCGCTTATTTCAGTGAGAAGTTGAACGATACCAAACAACGGTACTCGACTTATGATAAGGAATTATACGCGGTTGTGCAGGCGTTGCGATATTGGCGTCACTACTTGCTACCACAAGAATTTGTTCTTTATTCGGACCATGAGGCCCTCCGTCATCTCACCGCCCAGAAGAGGCTGAATTCTAGGCATGGCCGTTGGGTTGAATATTTACAAGCTTACTCGTTCGTTTTGAAACATAAGAAAGGCGTTGAGAACCAAGCGGCTGATGCATTAAGTCGCCGTGTCTCCCTTTTGTCAATTATGAACGTCAAGGTCATCGGCTTCGAGCGCCTTAAGGATGATTACGCGACATGTCCTGATTTTAAGAGTATCTTTCTTGATTTGCAAAGAGGACAGTCGGTTACTATGGATGATTTTCGCCTTGAGGAAGGTTACCTTTTTCGCGCCAATAAATTGTGCATCCCTCGGACTTCAGTACGAGACTTCATTGTATGGGAAATTCATGCGGGAGGCTTAGCCGGCCACTTCGGGCGAGATAAAACCATAGAGGAGGTTGAGCGTCAATTCTATTGGCCTAGCTTGAAGAAAGATGTGGCCAAGATCGTTAGTACCTGTAACACCTGTCAGTTGGCCAAACAGAAGAAGCAAAACACTGGTTTATACACACCTCTTCCCGTGCCTGATTGCCCTTGGCAAGATGTGAGTATGGATTTTGTATTAGGCCTTCCACGTACCCCGAAGAAACATGACTCTATCTTTGTGGTAGTGGATCGTTTCTCAAAGATGGCTCATTTTATCCCTTGTAGCAAGACCTCGGATGCATCCAGTGTTGCCACATTGTATTTTAATGAAATTGTTAAATTGTATGGCCTCCCCAAAACCATTGTCTCAGATAGGGATGTTCGGTTCACTAGTCATTTTTGGAGAACCTTGTGGCACAAGGTGGGTACGAAGTTGAAATTTTCCACTGCATATCACCCGCAGACTGACGGTCAAACGGAAGTGGTTAACCGTAGTCTTGGTAATTTGTTAAGATGTTTGGTCCAAGAAAATCTTAGAAATTGGGATTTAATTCTTCCTACAGCTCAAATTGCATATAACAGTTCCATGAATCGATCGTTAGGTAGGAGTCCATTTGAAGTCGTTCATGGTTTTAAGCCTAGGAAGCCTCTAGATCTCATTCCGATGTCCCCACATGCTAGAGTGTCTATGTCAGCGGAAGCATTTGCACAACATCTTCATGATTTGCATATTGAGATCAATAAACTTGAAGCTAGTAACGCATCATATAAACTTCGAGCTGATTTGCATAAAAAAACATATTGATTTTAATATTGGGGATTATGTTATGATCTGAATTAGACCGGAGCGGTGCCTACATGGATCCGCCTCCAAATTGCAAGCTCGTAGCGCTGGTCCTTTTAAAATTTTAAAGCAAGTAGGTCCAAATGCATATGTACTTGACCTTCTGCCACATCTTGGCTATCACCATACCTTCAATGTTGAGGATTTAGTTGCCTATAAAGGCCATTTCAAACCCTCTGATGATCATTTCCTATCTCCATATGTGGATCTTGACCCTGACTCTCTTGCCACTTCTAACCCAATGCCACATTTCTCAGCACACAAAGATAAAATTGATGCTATTTTAGATGAACGGATTGTGTTTACTAAAGATGGGAATGTGCAACGCTTCCTAGTTCGTTGGGTTGGTCGGCCTGAGTCTGATAACACATGGATTACTAGAGAGACTACAACAGCTTGACCCGGGCTTATTGGAGTTCTATCGAAGTCAGTAGGATCTTCCTTTGCCCAGTTCTGTCTCCACACATCCAGAGGACATTGATGGGGACACCAGATTCAGACTACCGCTGACACGCTTTTATCGACGTCGGATGAAGCTGGCCCAGCCCCTTAGTTTATGGTTGGGCGATTGATTGCAGCCTTCGTGATTTATCCACTCGACATGGTCGAGTTTTTCTCCCACCCCGGGAGAGTTGAGGCAAACATCACGCCGAAAGTTATTTATTTAGTTTACTCTTGCTATTGGATCTTATCGTTCATTGTTATTTTATTTTATTGTTATTGGGCTTGTACTAGTGGGTCAGCCCAAGCCCGTTAGGTTTTCACTATTTATTGGTTCTTTTCATTGTTATTGGAACAGTTAATAATTGAATGAAATTTTTATTGGCGACGGCCACGTTTTCTCCTTTCTTCCTCCCTCCACGTTTCTTTCTCCTGGCTTCTTCTTCTTCTTCCATTGATCCTACATCATTTTGTCTTCGAAAGAAACAAAAGGAGAGCAGAAAATATAAGGGGTTGGAAGTTTCCTTCGATTATCTGTCTTCTTTCCATTTGATTGATACACAGAATTCTCAAGTATTATGTATATTAAGCAAAGAAGGTCTGATCAAAGATTTAATTATTTTGGTTTAGTTACTTATATAAGATGACAACAGACTGAATGAGGCATCGGTCTAATTTAGGAAATGAACTGATAATTAGAGAATTTCTAAATCAATTGTATTTTTAATCACTCGAATTCTTGTTTCAATGTGTTGATTCTTTTATTTCTTGTTATAATTACTTTAAACAAATTCAATTCTTGTAAAGTAGCAATACTTGGGTTCGACCTTATTGCTCCCAATAAATTCCATTAGATTCATGTACTTGCAAATATAATTTAAATTTCAAAAATATATCAATGGAGAACAAAAATATTAACAGAAAATTTTACCTTGCAAAGGCAACAGAAGTTCAAGAATGTAAACCACCCCACCATGTTTGGCTGCTGCCCATGCAAGCTCCGGTGTGCTTGCCAAGGCATATAGAACTTGAAGAACTCCTTCACGACAGCTGGGGGATGTGTGGACCATCTGTAATAAAAGAAGCAGACTAGAACCATCCGCAACCATTGCCTCCAAGCAGCGAGCATATGTTGTCAAGTGTGTCAGAACATTCAAACATAGTTGAGGAATGTTGCTTGCCGAAGCAACAGGAAGTGAGAAACATTCAAAAAGAGGCAATAACTTTTCCTTTGTGGAGAGCAAAGAGGCTAAGTTGGGATTACTTGTCAATAAGTGCTGAAATTACAGAACAGCTACATCAGACTCCGCAACTAAATGTGTAAAAATAAATAAATAAATAAAATAGATGCATACCTGAAGAGAATTTAGTGCATATTGAAGGCTGTGAACCAATTCAAGTTCAGACTTGTCCATGATTTTCATATCAATGGGTTCTGAAGAATCATTAGAAGAAAGCTGCTCCATACACGATTCAGTGGTCATATCACCATTAACATGAATACCTGAATCTGCAGCAGGCCGATCATGAACTAAATGCGATATAAAATCGACAAGAGCAATACAGAAGACCTCAGGCTCACTAATTTCAAAATCTGGCTGATCATTATAAACTCTCAAGTATACGTTGCCAATATAAACTTCCTTTGATAGTGCTTCATATACAAAGAAATGTGACTCCTTTAGGTCATACGATCCATCTGGACCTTGGTCTGAACGCTGCTGGTCCACAAATTTCAACAGTTCTGCACGGATAGAGGAGTTCCAGATGATCTGGAATCCAGAAGAAGAGATGGTGAGAACCATGTTATGAGTAAACCGAGGATTCAATAATGACAAGTATGGTACATAAAGTAATTAACAACCCATAGCCATTCTTAATACCATTTTTTGACCCTTTGTTAACACATTATACAGTCTAGAAGCT
This sequence comes from Fraxinus quadrangulata, assembly GCA_903798255.1. NCBI lineage: Eukaryota > Viridiplantae > Streptophyta > Magnoliopsida > Lamiales > Oleaceae > Fraxinus > Fraxinus quadrangulata. The sequence continues at coordinate 40,463 of CAIGRB010021755.1, forward strand.
CAAAATAAGTAACACACACATGTTGACTAGAAATGGAACCTTGTAACTTATGAAAAGAAAACTTTCCGCCACTTGTTAATGGCACCCAAAAACAGGCAAGTTAGTAACAAAATTACAAAAATCAACATTGTGAAAAAAATAATAATTCAAAATCTACAGAAGTATGATGGGTAGAATGACCTATCAGATATGAACATCATCCCACATTGTACTTCTGGATTTTTTGGGTCAGCAACATAAAATGAGCAATTTGTAATCCAAGCAAATGATTCAATTTTTTGCAGATAGAACTGTCCATCATGGAAAGTAAAAAGGCAAAATCTGCAGCATTACCTCAGGAGTCTCCAAATTTGAGTTTAATTTGGATAAGAGGTCTTTGGGTAGTGTATCTTTCAGCATACTCGCAAGTTTGGGTGTTAGCAAAGCTCTAAGGGCATCAGCTGCAACATGATTATAGGGCGCTGGATTCTCACTGGTGTCCAAACCACTAAGCCTTGACAAGGAGTGAGAAGCTTGTACAGCATGTAAATTTTTTGCAATCTGAACACTTGTTCCAACCCCATGAGCCTCTGTCTTATCTGATTCCTCAGCAGTAGAATCATACTGAAGCAATAATGGTAAAAGGTACCTAAACAAAATAAGATTAACTCTGTAAACCCACGAGTACCAGATACGGGACTAAGGAATCATACTGAAGCAATAATGGTAAAAAGTACCTAAAAAAATAAGATTTAACTCCGTAAACCCACAAGTTCCAGATATGGGACTAAATTTGTAAAAACTTTATTGCAGAAAATACAATCAGAATATAACGGTTTTTCCACCATTTGTAACAAATTGCTAAATTGGGACACATCTTTTACATTAAGGGCATAAATATTGCCGCCACAGTAACGGACTCCAAATTCTTTTGCTTAACAAATTCAAACTTCCATACCTTACATGTAACTAGTGAGAATTTTGCTTTCTACGGACTGAAAATAATAGAATATGGCTTACAACACTGAAAAACAGGACATGAATATAGGAATGAACTAGGGCATGGACTTGATAAAACATCAAATATGCTACCCAAAGACGAAAAAAGAAAAATATATAAAAATAAAATAACACGAGAAATTACCACACTTGGATCAATTACAAATGAGAAAAGGGAAGGGAATGGCAAAAGAATCAGTAAAAATAGTAAAGAGTAATTACCTAAAGAAAAGGACATATATTTCTTGTAAAGAAATCATATCACATCCTACAATACAAAGTGTCTGTGAAGCACTATAAATGTAGAAACCCAAAATTCCTCATCCAAGCTAGGGGCATTTACAAGGGTCTTTGATCCTGTTAAAAGAGTAACACTCATGTACCTATTACAAGAATGTAGACACGCTTGCCTCTGATGTTTGAGTTTATAAATTGCTATTTTGCCTGGAGTTTCTGGTTAAAATTGTTTTATGTATCTGGGGACAGTTTGTCCATCGGGAGATCAAAAGACGGTACAATTTGTGCAGATGTCCTTCACTGGCTGTTACTTGGTCCATTTGGATAGAGAGGAACCATAACATTTTTCCAGGATTTCTATCTCAGTCCTCTATGTGGGTGGATAGACAGGTTCCTTATGAGCTAAAGCAGTTGGTAGCTTCAGCGGAAAAGCTTTTATATACATACAGCAGATTTGGAATCAAACAATTGTTTGATTTTACTTGTTACTGAGGGCACCTTGTCCTCGAGTCAAATGTCTGATTCTTTCTAGTAAAAAAAGTATTTTACAATAAAAAATTGTAGAAAGCATAAAGATCTAACTTAGGCTTACCACAGAACACCAGCCTTTAGTAAGGCTTCTTGAAATTCAGAGGACACAGAAACATGAGCGATAGTCTGAAGTGCAGCATCAACAGCAGCATCCACAGGCTCAAGTTCAGTGCAATGCACAATATCCTCAACCAGACCAGAAAATTCAAGCATCTCAGTTCTGGCACTTTCAAAGAGACTCAAAACTGAGAAGGTTCGCATGACATTGGTAACAATGATGGTGGATGGTTCGGTAGCAGGAGTTGTTGGTTGGACCACACACATGCAACGTGAAAGAAGAGTTGCAAGTAGTGGTATTCCACCATCTCTCACGAGCTCTTCACCATTCAATGAAGAAGACGCACAACTGAAAGCAGTATGGAAATAAGCAAATATAGTCAAAGCATGAAATAACAACACGGAAAAGAAACATTTAATAGTGAATGAAGCATTTACGTCAACCAAACAAGCTCTGAGGCTGCAACAAGAAGAGGTGTTCGATCAGAGGAAAGAAAATTGTTATCATCTTTGTCCACTGTAATGGTCTTAAACAACATTGGATAACCAGCATATTTGAATGGCTTCAGTACATCCCCGTATTGCCTATAAAGAATGCATTGGCCTTTCAATAGAAGCAGCAACCTCCAAGACTGGGGGCCTTGCAACCCTTGCATAGTTACCTAAAGGAGAAGAATCAGAATGCAGCAAGTCACTAACTATGAAGTAGACAAGAGCATGGGCAATATCATGTAAAACTCCAATCATGAACAAGTTGATAAATTTGACCATGTCACTTGATTTTTTGACTTTCAATATACATACTTGCTCAAATGCCATTGAAG
>CAIGRB010021755.1:45052-60480 GCA_903798255.1 Fraxinus quadrangulata
AAAAAAAAAAAAAGGAAAAAGGGGGGACACAACCCCTCACATCTCCGACACATCAACGACGTGTCAATGTGTGAAGGCACCAATACGTGTTGGACAAGGACACACCGACTCCAGTGACATATTTGTGCTTCATAGACATCATGTTTGTCAAGCCCAATGTGAATCGTATTTTCTGTTGCAAACAGCCATAGTTGTCACACATGATTTACAAACTAAAGTGGTAGTTACCTGTGTCTCGTATATAAAAGACATTGAGTTTCAAAGAATCGTGCTCTTTTAACTGTCATTATGTAAAGAAGAAATTTCTTTGACAGATAATTCAGGTCTAACATGAGGGCCGCCACCCAAAAAAAAAAAAAAAACCCCCAAAAAGATTTGACTGAAACAAAATCCCTCAACAGGCATGCTTGTGTATCAAGAAACATGTAAAAACCAGATTAAGCACACTGGCTGAACTCCAATTGTATGAAAATGCATAGAGAAGTAATGCGACAAAAATCCAACTTAGTTCCTATTTGGTTAGGTAAAAATAGAATTTTTAGTAGATTTTAATAAAAGATGATGAAATGTGGTTAAAAAGTTGATAAAAGTAGAGGGTCTCATGAAATGTGTCAATTGTTGACTTAGATTTAGATATTTATCCACTTTTTTAGCTAAACCAAACAGGGGTTTAATTCACACGACAAAATGATAAACTAAAGGTTAGGGGCAGCCCTAGGGCATCATAGAATTTCGCCAATAATTCCATATTTAATATATTTGTTCCTCGTTTTCTGTTTATGTTCTCATAAATCACTCTATATTTCTCGAATTGCTTTCTTCAATTCTGAAAATAGTGTTTGTTTTAAACTACCAAAAGATGAAAATTTTCAACTGCCTTGCTAATTACAAGATGGTTGGCTTTAGCAACACTGGTTTCAATTCCCTATAGCCATGGTTCATAAAAACTATTGGAGGCTTAGGCCTTGAATCCCGCCTCAGGTGAAGCCATCATAAAACATCTCAAACTGTGCACCTCAAATGCTCCTCGAGCCTAAGCCTCAAGCCAATTAAGGTGTCTGCCGTTGCATTTTTCAAACATTTAATAATCGACCTTAGCCTTTTGAGTTATTTCACTATAACCTAAAATGTTTTACAAGTTCTTTTATTATCTTTCTTCTACCTACACGGAAGGAAATTGAAAACGAAAATATACCATTTCAATCGGAGGAAGATAACAAAGAATGAAAATACATTTATAATGAGGATGATAACACGTTATTAATTATTCCCTAAAAGATCAAATTAGTAGTGATGATATAATAAATTCTTGATTGTCTCCACTTTTAATAATAGATTATAATTGTGTCACATGATTGCTAATTTGAAAATTATATTACCAATTAAATTAGTTTTATTATGGAATTTTATAAAGGGGTTATGGTATATTTATAAGCATATTTTTGTATTTTTATGTTCTTTTGAATTCTTTTATTGTTCTATATTGAGGATTATGCATCATTGAGTCTCAAGACTTACACCTCGCCACACGGAGATAAAATGCCTTTGTACCCGATTAAGCCTTTTTAAACACTTCCTATAGCACTTCTTGATTCATACATAAATGAAAAGGTGTATTAAGGGACACTTGATCAATGTTAGCATTGAGTTGTCAGAGACCATGATTTCCATTCTCGATTTCCAGAGGTGCAATATAAACACACAGGCTATAAACTAAGTTTTGACGTGGTAAATGGATATGGTATTCGCAATAAGGTCATGGAGGCGCGCATACCTGCAAGCGCTCATAAGCTTTCTGCACAGCAAGAAACTTCTCTCTTCCTTCAGGATTTTTGTCTGGGTGATACTTCATTGCAAGTTTCCTATACTGTCTCTTAAGCTTTTCTTCATCAATATATTCAATCTGCTTCGATATGTTAGGAATGCCCTCAACCGCTTCAGAAGTTTGTTTGTTAGAGGCATCATCTCTAGATACATCTTCAAGCGAAATCTCCAGTATCCTACAAGCTTCTTCTTCAGAAAGATCCATTGGTCTTCGTGTTAACTCTTCGCGCCACATTATTAGCAATGATTGCAAGAACTCAACATGTTCAACAATAGGCCAATTAGGAAATCTTATCTCATCACATAAGTTTCTAAGGTAATAGCGGTGACACCACATTTCGTCTTTCAGCTCTGGATACGTCACTGGTGGCATCGGAGCATAATCATATAGAGAGTGACAATGCTGGGACAATTTCTGGGGAAAATCACCAAGATGCTGCATGACCTAAGAAACAATAAACAAACTTAGGCTGATTACAGTAATTATTAGATACAACTACTACTCACATTATATAATTCTAGAAAGTAAATGGAATAAAATATGACACACAAAAGGCAAGCTCCCATTGTACAGCTAGGTATACCTGGCGGATTAGATTGTCTGCTCGCATCTTATGCGTCCATATAATCTCAGGAGTATCAGAATCAGAAACCATTGCAGCTGCAAATGCAGCTGGACCACTACGTTCCAGTACATAGAGTAAAGACTCAGGTAACAGGCCACCTAAAACACTACGTTTTGCCAAAGGTAAAGAAGAGGAAACTGCGGCTTCTTCACCACCATGAAAAGCTTGATGAACATGAGTCACTGAGAAGAGTTGAGCAATTGAAAGAAGATTAGAACCAGGATATGCAAGGGCAAAATAAAACGCGCCTGTACTGTATAATCTTATCATCGGCTTGGGATTCCTCATAATAACAGCCTTCAATAAAGCAGCAGAATTCTCAACAATGGTTGGTTCACCAGAAAGCATCGCCTGCATTTGCAAAATTTCATGAAAAATTAATAAGACAATAGGGCAGCAAAATTGCTAGTCATGCCTATTTTTATAGTTCAAATCAAATCAAAGGTTGCAAACTTGATAAACAATCAAACATAAGCATAGAGCCCAACAAATGATTTAGCTAAAATCAATAGCCAAAACTTTGAGTCTATTACTAAATTTCATTAAAGTACAACAATAGCCAACTCATTGTCAGCTCTCCCAGTCATGCTAACATATGACTGTATCCGAAGTGCACAATCAAATGTAAAAAGATAATAACAAAGGAGATTAAAAACGTCATCCCAGTAATGTAGAATATTTGTCTTTCATATTAGTGTCCTGCAGGGCTATAGTTTTGCAAGAATTAATAATTACGTAAGCCTCCAGATCCTTGCAACCCCAACAAGCCATTATAGTTAGTCTACCCTTCCCTCTACCAACATTTTCTACAGATATCACATAACTTTTATAAACTGAAGCCTTCGATTTACGTAAGACATGTCCCGGTTACCTACATTGTACTTCTCTTCAATTTGTGCCACCTCCACTTGTTAGCATATATTCTCAATGCATAAACATCCATCTTAACATTCTCAATTATCATTCATCTTATGGACCTTTTATATTTTAATGGCACTTGCAATAAGTATCATAAAGCATGGCATTTCTAATAATTTTAGAAGCCTTTAGTGATGCCTTCAACATTTTGATCTAATATTCTCAATGTCGCATCTTGCCAATCCTTCAGGCATATGAGCGCTCTAATATGTCGACCTTCATCATTGACCTTCCCAGCACCCTAAACAAACACAGTTAACCAAAATTTATGTCACTTGTTACTGAACTCTTTTAAGTATTGCTCCCTTTATTTATATATATTTCTTTCCTTCGCTTCTCAATGTAGAGCACAGGTTATCGTTCAATTGTACCTCAAATTATGTTGCCACATAGTGCTCTTTTCAGTCATCGATAGCGTACCCTCAAGAGGGATAGTTTGAATAGCTAAGTTTCACAGAGTACTTGAAAGGGTCATGTCTGGAATGAGGAGCCAAAAGGTGAAGAATCCATTCATGGCTAATGAGTGAAAGTTGGTGCAACAGGACCATTTGAGGGAGATGCATTACTCAACTTGTTCTTTTGAGATTCTTTCGAAATAGAATATGCTACATGCACTAGCCAAATGGGTATGGAAAAACCTTTCATTGTTATACAAACTTTGTAAATGTATTGCACCTCTTCAAGCATACATTAATGAACTTTTTGCTTACCAAAACCAAAATGCAGAATTACAAACCTATAAGCTGCAATATTGAAGAGTCATAGTTACATCTACTATTTAAGGAAGGAACATTATATCATTTTTTATTCCCTTAACAATAAAATTGAGCACAAGCATTTAAACAAAATATTTGATAAAAGACAATATGCAAAACTTCCTGGACCAGCTTAAAAATTGAGGTAGTTATCATATTCCAAATGACGCAGATAACAGCAACAGTAAATATTAATCCAAGTAAGAAGCATGCAGACTTCCATGAATTTTCAGTTATACAAGCAAAAAAAACACTCTTAACAACATATTTTTCATTTTCCATTTATAACAATGATAATATCACATATCTCTGAACTAACTTTGTAGAGCTAAGTGTAAAAAATCTGAAAGTCCAATTACCAATATAAAAGATATGGCACAAGAACTATCAAGAATACCTGTGCTATATGTGGAAGGCAACGTGAACTTGACAAGATACGTTTCACCCTAGGCGTCGGAGTAACAAGCTCTCCAGCATCATCTATATCTGAATGAGCAGCTACCATGTTGTGTAATATAGATAGTGCCACCTCTCCTACCTAGACAAATTATATCCACCTTTTTAGATTCACCAACACAATTATTCCCAGTTTTTGCATATACGCTTTAAATAGCAGATAAAGTTAAACCTCTTCATTTAGATAACAAATGAACTGAAGGACAATTTCATTCTAGTCATAACGAAATTTAAACTTAAAGAAGTTACATACAGCTTCAAGCAGTGAACTAAACAGGAATTCATTCAACTCAATGAAAGCAAAAGCTAAAAAAATAAATAAAGTTTTCATTCCTTACAGAACTAAAAACAAATCAAATTTGTGAATTGAGAATAAATACTAACATTCATACCTACATGTATAAAGGTTCACTCAGTTCCTCAGAATTTTGAATTCCACTTTCTAAAACAAACCACATGTATCTTTTAGTTATCGTTTCCATTATATTATTGACCAACTTCCCACCATAAATTTGGAAACTAATAAAAATAGAATTTTATTTAAAATAATAAACAAATGGTGAAACAAATCTCACTAGTAGTATACCCTAATCAATACAACACAAACAATTATTTTTAAAACATGTAACCCAAACAATCAACCAAAGGAAGAATAAAATTACAAAACTAATTGGTGATAGAAAGAAAACGTTAAATATATTTTAACTTCAGTCATTTTTCAATATTATTTGTGAAAAAAAAAAAAAAAGATTGATGTAAAATGATTAAAATTTAACAGTTTAATGTCTTGAAACCTGAACAGTAGAATAGACAATTTTAATATGGGAATATGTCAATAAAATAACAAAAAGTATATTTGATCGGTTGTTAAAAAGTAATAATAATAATAACTATTGTAGACTATCAATTGTTGCAAACGCTACATTTGCATCAAGCAAGGTAGCCCCCACTTCTGATAAAAGATTAGTATCCCACTATACTATCTAATTTCCAGAAATAAGAAACCATGGACGGAATCAGAATGCAGCTAAGTACAAAAATTAAGGTTTGAATTCACAAATAAGTTCAAAATTGAAAGCATATGTTACTTGATATTGATGAATGATCAGTGAATGTAATAGCTATTCAAATAGATCGGGTTCAGATTTTAACAGGATTTTAAATATTAGTGATTGAACTAGGATCGTTTGCAGATTGCTCCATATGTTCATTAAATCCTTTCAGCCTTCTCCTCGTTCTTATGCCACATATTAAATATAAATTTTTATTACGAATTGAGGTCTTCAATGGAAAAAATCGATTTCATGGAGAGTCAAAATAATCCATGATAATTTAGTTTCTTTACCACAATGTGCAATAATATTGGAAAAGACTTGTTATCTGTAGAAACCCCTAATCCCTAAATTCATCTCTGGGATAAATTATTAACTCTAAACTGATTAGTCTAGTATCGCAGTTTGTATCTATACGTTTTTCCTTAAGAATCTTCTAATCTACCTTCTTGTTGTACAAATATTCAAATTAAATTAAGCGATCCACATTTCAAATTTAAAACAGCTATAGTGCATGTTTATCTCCCTGCAAGTTTGTTAAAATTTTGAACTATAAGTTGGACTTTATGAATAATTTCAATATACAATTATTTTTCAACCAAGAAAAAAAAATGAAAAATGAAAGAATATCCCTTCCTTAGTTCTTATTAGCACAATAATTCTTCCCAAGTGCTACACATTACCACTCATTCAAATAGAAAATTATTATAGCAAAAGAAACAAACGCAGCCAGCTTGTCATTAATTGTAGAAGGCATGAAACATAAGGTATCTAAATAATTTCTACTGTGTACATATGGCCATTTATGTCCTACAGTACCATACCTGGACAGTAGTAAGAACAGGAACTCGGACAGCCATTGCCCATCGGAGCTCCCTTATGTCTCTTAGTCTCTTCCAGTCTGGCATCCCGGAAGCCCAACATCTGGTTGTCCAATCTATTTCCTTCTTTGACCAAAATCTTCTAATTGCATCCTTCTCCACTGGCCCAACTTGTATATTATCCTTGTTAATAAACATCCATTCCTTCAAAGGCTCCATGAAAGCAGTAGCAGCGATTAAGTTGGACTGCAAAGGTATAGCAGTTCTTTCTAAAGCTTCATGAACTACTGTTAGTAAATCAACAGCAAGAACACAACCCCCAACCAAGACACTTGCCTCTATATTTGATAGAACCTTCATCAAAACCTGCATGCCCAGCAAATGTACAAGTTTAAACAGAAAATTAATGCAATATCGACAGAGATAATCTTATTCCAGCGTGTAGGGTCAACTTCATTCCATGGGCTAATTCTTATTTCAGCAAGTTCATCTAAACTAGCACGACTTATTTCTAAATCGGTAGTCCATTTATTCTAATCCTTGTCACACCATAGGCAAACTTAGGACTATAGCCCCATATGCCACTGGGACAACAGCTGTTAAAAGGGGCACATCATCTTGATTTTCCAAATCTAAATTAACCATAAGAACCTCATACGTCATTCCCACTAATCAAAACTAGATGTTAAACATAAAAGTTCGATTAAAAGTAAAACCTACGTTGCTCGGACTTGGGTACTTGTACGGGTACATACATATCTAAGAGTCGAATTTTTTTACTTCTAAAACTTAGGATATGGTGATATGGCTAAAAATGATCTAAAATTGCAACACAAATAAGTGGGTACTTTTGACAAACATAATTTTTTTTAGAATATTACATACTAGTAAGTTTAGATGTTTTTTAGGGAGTGTAGCACTAAATGGGCTTGGTTTCATGCCTTCAAAATCTTGGTTTTAGGAATCAAAATCGACTTTTTGTCCTTAAAATTATAGGCCCATTCTTTATTTCCATACAAATTCTGCTTCCTCCCATGGCGATCTCCCTTCCATGATTCTATCATGTTTACCTCTAAATTGAAGGATCTAACATGGAATCCATACCTATACCACATGTCGTGGTGTGTGGACACGAATACATTGTCCAAACCAAAGAGTCCGAGCATCATAGAGTAAAACACAACATCCGTTGGTGAGATATTAAAATTGGTCTGTGGAATTTATCTCATCTGGGATGCCTAAGATCTCTAATTTTATACTTAAGTTTCTTCTCCAACATCTTTTCATTGCAGCGCCCGTGAAAACAGCCTCTAAAACTTAAACAATTTTCAGTCATGAGCCCTTTATGTTTCCTACTAGATTCTTTCATCTCAATCTCCCTACCTATTCCAACCTTAACAGTTCTGTGTTACAAGTTCTAGTCAGCAACTGAACAGCCCAGAACTACTACAGATTAATCTTTCTTTCACTCTTTGTACTATCACCCTTTTTGCAAATCAAAAACAAATAATTGCATCTATTGGCTATTAATCCTTAATGCTACATTCCCAAATCCATATTTGGTGCTAATTCCCAAACCATCAAGCATTAGGTTGCTCAGTTCAAAGAGACTTGAGTGCTCACAGTAAAAGGCAAACTAGTGAAACCATTGCGATTCACAATCCAGACCAACATCCCAGCAAAAGTTCGCATATGGTACAAGTCAAATTCATCAACAATAACTGCTACACACAATTAAGAGACTCCACTAGCACAAGTGAGCAAAAGCTCAGGTGAGCAGATATAGCAAAAACACAACTACAGGAATAAAATAATGAAGACGGTAGGATATTTCTAAGTGTAGGTCACTTAATTTAGTGGAAACCACCATGTTGTTTCATGTCACTGACACTCCTTGTCTACGTATCCTTCACTGATGGTAGTAATAAACAGTGTAACTTAAAAGGTTTTTAATATAATAAATAGCTACTCAGCCGATCTAAAAGACTTAAAAAAGTATTTTTTTTATTAAACAATAAAAAAGTATAAAAATGAAGATATAACATATAAATCCACAATTTTAAAGAATTTAATTAACATGTCCTCAACATGTCCATGACCTACTCTTTTTAAAAATCCCGTGTCGGAGTGTCCGTGTCCGTGCCCGTGCTTCTTAGGAAAGATCTAGTAGAGATGCCCTCTGATAGCTATTCGGCTATTATAGGCGATACTAGAATCTTTTAGGCAATTATAATGGTACTCATAGCTAGCGCAGCAGAGTAGTAGTTTCCTTACATCTCTGTTCCTTTTGATGAATTTGCTTAACCAGATGAGCAGTAAGGATAGAGAAATTTTCGTTGGTAACTGTCTCATTTCTAAAATTAATACTGATCTCATGATACTCAATTCTGGTGATTCCTTCTTCATATTAATAAATACCTTCTGTCTTTCAGTTTAAAAAAGACACTGAACCACTACCACTACCTGTCATGACCAGGAGGCTACAAAACAAAATGCATAACCATCAATAAAATGCAACCTCTAATTCTTTTGTTTCCACTTCTTGACAGAGAAAGAACTACTTAGAATATACTAGGAGTGTCTTCGGGTTGGTGCAAAACAAGACACCCTAGTGTGTCCTATGAAATGTTTGAATAAAAAATGGTTTTAACAAAAATGTTTATAATTTGAAGTGCTTATAAATGTTAACAAGATTGAAGATTACGGGGATATTCTATTCTTACGTATATATATTTGTACCATACATAGAATTACCATATTTAGATTGTAGAATGTAACTATAAAATTGAAGGTATCTCTAATGTCAAGGCATTAAGCCAAAATATTCACAAAAAGACTTCCCAAACAAGCTCTAAGCAATTGTTTTCAAAGCTGACCATCCCGTCATGTCTATGATATATGAAAAATACCACCTCCTCGAACACAAACCAATTCCCTTAGGTACATACTCAAGCTGAGTCAAATTCCCTGTTTATAAATCCATTTGCAGGACATTCCTGAAGAGTCAGAACAGTTATTTTTCTGTTAATGTAATCTTTTAGGTGCTATCTCCAACCCTGGTGACTGAAATCTTAAGATCCAACAATTCCCTACAGAATTAGCCCCAAACAAGACACGCTCAGCCCCCTAAATATTTTCAACTGCCCAATAAGATTTTTGGCTCATCTGACAGAGTGCATTACATGGTTTTCCAATCCCATCAAGCAACTCCGCTTTTCTCTCAAATGAATCTGACAATATGACAACTTCAAGACCATCTTTCAGACACTAAATGCATAAGCATCTTACCCTCAGATCAGTCTTGAATGAGGATCTATACCACAACTTGAATATTGATAAGATATTATGCGATATTCTATTTTTTCTACTTCTTGGGCTTTTTGTTCATTTCTTTTTCATTCCGAGTTGTGTGGTTTCTTTAAGTGAAGAAGGGGTGGGGTTTGAGGAAGTAATTTATTGTACCTTCAAAAGAAGAAAAAGACGGTGCCTTAAAGCTCTATCGTCAGTCCGGTCCACAAGCACGGTAACATGTGCAGTGCCTTCAAATGGGCCTATTACATTGTAATGTTGCTCGTACACAATTGCCATTGCCCTCGCACAGAGCTCCCTAACAGAGGATCCTCCTCCTCCTCCGAAACCATCTAATCTTCCCATATCACACCAATCATCAGAGGCGCCCATTTCATCAGGAACAGCGCCATCTACAGTCAGCCCAGTGTCTGCATCACACAGGAATCGATGATAAAGTGCTCTAAAGAATGCAACAGGGTCACGCAGTGGAAAGTCCTGTGCCCTCCTGCCGCTGCCACTATCAAGTAGCAGACGCAGATAGTATTGACCCACACAAACTTCTTTAGCCAAGCTAGGATACCTTACAGAAAATTCAGTGTAGTTCCATGATATCTGAGACACACTTTCTTGTCCAGTCAGAGACTCTGTAGATGTAACTCCAGGGACAATATCTTCAGTCCGTTCCTTCTCAAAATCCAATTTATGAACCTCAGTCTGCAAAGCCTCTCTTAACTCCTGCCTAGTACGTTCATTCCAGATCAAGTCTGCACGGTTGTGATCGAGGCCAAAAGCTCTCCAAAAATCATGCCAATTCAACAGTAATCCTCCGCATCCCACACTTCCATTCTCCATCACTACCTGGGCCGGAGCAGGAAGACCTGCATTCTGGGGATAGGATGAGCTAACATCAGAATCAATTGAACTTGTAACATTTGTTTCGACCGACTGATATGCATTAACGGGAGGATTATCAAGAGAAGCAATGGCTGCTGACTGGTCATTTTGTGGGACCCCTATAGACAACTCAGAAAATTTTTCACCTGCAGGGTTCTGATAACCATCTGACCCTTGGAATGCATAAGTATTTGCCGGTTGACCTTGATTACTAGCTTCGACATTACTAACAGAAGGTGTAACATGTCCTTGAGATGATATTGCTTTTCCAGAACGGTTCCTTTTCCGTTGAAGTAAACGTTTCCGTCTTCTACTCATTAAGGAACCTTCTTCATAAGATGTGTCTTCTGCTGAAATTCCATCAGAATGTGTGTGCAAATATGCAACCAGCCCAGGTGGGAGGACTCTAGATAACAAATCAAGAGCAGGTTGATAAGAATCCGCCCACAGAGCCACAAGTTGTCGGCTAACATCCTGTCGCTCACCAGCAGGAAGGTAAAACGCATGCAAAAGATGCCTCAGTAGTGCACCATCACGTAAAGCAGCATCACGCATTGATTCTGCTGCAACAGCATCTTCTTCAGCTATTGTACGCATGATTACGGCCACAGTTTCACGAATGCTTTCTGCTGGATGTCCAAACAATGCAAACAAGCGACGGCGTAACCCAGCTACAAGGCGCAATAACTCAACAAAAACAGTATATTGGGTTGTTTCACTGTGTGGTTCACATATCATTGCTTCAAGAACTTCAACAACAGACATTGACAATAACGGTGAAGCAGAAATCGGCTTTAATCTGTTGACAATGATGATTAGATTACTGGGTTCAGTAAATAAAACAGATTTTGTATGCATGATTGTAGCATACTGTTCTCCTTTTGAATCTCTTAATATATTTGAATCCCCTGGGCCACCACCAATAAGTACAGCAACAAGTCCCGCCGTTTCAGCAGCCACTCCCTGGGAGCCGTTTCTAAGCAGACCCATAATTCTTCCAACAGCAGCAGGGAAAGACATCACATGTGAGGCAGCACGTCTTGAAGCCAGCAACCTGCGTAAGCAAGCAACGAAACCTATCACTGTAGCAGCTGCTTTAGGAGAAGGTGGAGGCAAGGGCGGTGATTCTGGAGGAAGATTAGGAGCAGCGGGAAGCAATGTAATCAAGGCCATCAAAGTCACCTCAGGTACATCAATATTAGGGGGCACTCCACCAAATGGAATACATGCATTAAATTCTCTTATCCTGCGCCATAATTTAGCTCTTGATCCTGGAATTGAACCTCCTTCAGCCACAGCATCTTTGGCAGCTGCTGCCAAGTGTTTCAAATGCATTGTTGCACTTTCCATATCGGCAACAGCACGTTGTGGCTGTTGTGGAGATTGTAAATGCACTCTGCCACAAGGAGGATCAATCCAATGACCAGGCATAGTTAGCCTTGGTAATACAGGCACTGGACATTGACCCTGCATAAGCCAAACCAAAACCAGATTTAAACCGATGTGCAAGACACTGTTAGCTGCCTATGAGCAATCAAGTTGTTTAAATGATAAATCAAAGCCAGATATACTTATGAAAAATGAACAGTCACTCAAATAAAATTTGCAGATGGAAAATAAATTAATAACCAAGAACGAATGCATCTACCTACTTCGGTTTGCAAAACATCCCGAACTGCTGCAAGTAAACTATCACGAGAAGTGCTAGCATAAACCTGAAATTCGTATCACATATTAAAAACTTAACACCTTCAGAACAGAACTTGAACTTCACCAGTAAGCCAAAAACACTTACATGGATAGGACATCCATCATTAAATTCAATGGCAAACATCTGGGGCTCCTCAGCAAACCGAACTAGAGCACTGATGGTGGATAGAGGTCGAACAATAACAGCCTACAGCATTCAACAAGAACATCTTTATCAACCACTAACTAACTGCATCACAAACATACAC
Organism: Fraxinus quadrangulata; assembly: GCA_903798255.1. Taxonomy (NCBI): domain Eukaryota; kingdom Viridiplantae; phylum Streptophyta; class Magnoliopsida; order Lamiales; family Oleaceae; genus Fraxinus; species Fraxinus quadrangulata. The sequence continues at coordinate 57,648 of CAIGRB010021755.1, forward strand.
CCATAGTACAATGTCAATGAAGCCAAGACTTCCTTAAAATAATTTCTCAGCAGCAGTAAAGACTACAGAAAGGATTTAAGACAGAAGCAAAGTATACAGGAGCATATTTCAGTTTTAAGTTTCCTCGTTCTTGGATTCTTGTATAAATAAAAATGGTATGGTGATTATAATTTTGGAAGTTGCATTTCATCTCCTAACTTTATCTTCATTCAACTCCTAATATGTTTTCAGTGGACAGATCCATAAACAATTTGAATTCTAGATCGACCTTCCTGTGATGAGGCAAGTCTACTGGGGGCTAACAAAATCAATTTGTAAGGTGCAAGATCAGGTGCAGATCCTCTGCTAAGGCAGGGTCACTAAGGAATGAATTCCCCATTAACAACAGCTAACATGTGAAGATGGAAGCTGGTCTACCTTGTCAGCAACAAATTATGAAATATGATAACATAGTACTTATCATGCATGATAAATGATTGTACAGAGACAAGATCTAACTTAGGATCACAGATGCATACGAATTCATTAACTTCTTTTAGGGAAGAAAGATTCAACTAACTTAAAACGCATGCTCATAAGCTTCACATACAGATTGACTTAACACATTTTTCTTGTGGCACCTCCATCGCATTTATTTTTCACAAATATACTGTATCTTGCGAACTCTTACAAAAATTTTGATAAGTGAAACAATAATCATAAATTAGAGGCATCTCTCTACACCCAAAACAAATTAACATCACCAGCTTACTTCATAGTTTCCTGGGCGCCTTTCAATGAGTGAGACCTTGGTAAGAATGAGTTGACGAGATACTGCATCACCACAATCCCCAAGTCCTCCTTTTGGACCAAGTGCCAAACTCAATCTGGCAGAATGCTGCGTTCCATGAGCAGAAGTTCGCAATCTTGTCACTGACCAAACCCCAAGAGGAGTTTCTTCTGCCCCAACAGCCTCATTAGCTGCATGTATCACATGGAAGGGATAAACTTACAAAAAATTAAAAGGAAAAAAAAAACATAAAACTTCAATAAATAGAAATTACCCCTCAGCCTCAAATATTCTGTGATGGAGAGTGATTGAGAGCTGTTGACAGCTAATGACAAACCAACCATAGACTTTGCCGTTTTAGTCTGAACAAAATTGTTTAGCTATATTAGTTTTAGACCAGAGAAAAATATCCTCAACTTTAGAACTATCCAACAGTGGTCAATAAAAACAATTCTCTAGGGTTTGAGCATATTAAGGGGCAGGGCACGGCATGTCCTATCACTGCAAGTCTTAGAGACGAAAGAATACGTGAACTCTCTTTAAATAGGATATCAGGAAATAAGCAAAAAAGAGGCATTCCATACTAAATTTGATATAATGACGGCATTTGAAGTCCCTGAACCAGCCTGGAAAGCTTTGGATTTCCTTCCATATAAAGGACAAAGAATAAATCCTCCGTTATCTACATTTTTCTTCCCGTAAGCATCGGAGAGAAGAATTATCGCTGGAGAATCCATATCTCTGAAGTCCAAGCACCAACGAAGGTCTCCAGACTTCAATTCCAGTACTTCAACTCCGACATGTGTAACTTTCATTTTCTGATCAAGATGAATTCATCACACTAGTCAAGCAAAATGATAGAGCGTCTTGGGTAAGCAATGAAAACATAGATGACAAATGAATCAAATAATGGATGCACGGCAATGTTTGAAAACACTCAATCAAGTACCAGGGCATTTTACCACTGTAAGGTGAGGCCATAAGCACCAAGATAAACCAATAAAATAATTAAAAAATGAAAATACAAAGATGCTTATAGTAAACCATAAGCCATCTTGATAAACCATAATAAAAGTCAACAAATTTAAACGGCTAAGTTGCAAACAAAAAATAACTTAAATCAACAAAGTAATCAATAACAAGTTCTTAATTAGGTACATTACAAAATTACGATTTACTACTAAAAGTAGAAATAGCCTATTTATCCCAATTCATCGTTGCAAATAGTATCAGTAAAATGATCATCAACATATTTGATTCCTCCTTCATCATCCTCATCACTATAAGTTTCTTATCATTATTTGTCATTTGTTGTCAACCTGCATTAGCAAGTGCTTCTCTTTCCCTTTACTCGAAAGGCTAAACAAATAAAAAGAAGTGTAAAACGTTCTAGGCTACAAATAAATAGACCAAAAAGGTGAAGCTAGTAATAAAAAGCAGAAAAAAGGCAAGACAGATGAATGAAGACCTTGAAGAGTAAGCCTCAGTGAGTCGAAGCATAAACTTCGTAAATGGCACTCAAAGCATAAGTTTCAAGGCATACCTCAAGGCATAAGCCTGAAACAGCTTTTGAAAACAATGGGCATAGATACCTTTAAATGTCACGTTACTACAATAAGTTGGGTCCTATGAAAGCAAGTTGCCAAGCCATCAGAATAAGAAATTTAAAGCATTGCAAAAATCTAATATTTCTTTAACAAAAGAAAGAAAAGAGTTGTAACATCATCATATGGTAGCCATTATCATGTCATCTCCTTCAATTTCATCTCAGTAGATTCCTATCCATAGTTTTCTATCTTCAATCTAAGCTGCTGACATAACAAAGTGATTGTAGCACACTTATGTTAACAACATTCATATGATGACAATGAAAACTTAGCACAAGATGTTTTTGAGATAAACAATAATCCATCTTGAGGTAGAAACGTGTCTAGGGTATAGTTCTAGCCCTTAAGAGAATGTTTCACAAATCCTTCATTTACAAGAGACGAGACTGCTCGGGGAGAGCTAGAAAAGAAGCATTGACAAAAGTGGAGTAGGTGTAATAATATGAAACAATAGAAA
>CAIGRB010021765.1:12391-71951 GCA_903798255.1 Fraxinus quadrangulata
GATTTAAGATTCAGTCATATGTAATTTGTATCTCACAATCACAACTCCTTGTGATTAACAAATCACCAAGACTTGAATCTACGGATTCTATTATTTAATTTATTAGAATATAAATTCAATTAAATAATAAATATTGCCATATAATATGCATTGATTATATATATATATTTAAAGTGTTTATGTTCCAAATTGATTGGACCTAGGGCATAACACTTACAGAAATAACTACTTGCTATGGAAAAACATGATTATGCCTCTAATAAGAGGGCATAATCTGGAAGGTTATCTACTTGGGACTAAGAATTGTCCATCAGAGTTCCTAGCTACACAGACTACCACCAGTGGAGGAGAATCAGTAGACATGGTTCAGAATCTTGAATATAACAAGTAGATCTCAATTGATCAGCTTTAATGGGCTTGCTATACTCTTTCATGACTCCAGAAGTAGCAATGAGGGTCATGGGGTGCACCAGCTCAAACACATTGTGGACTGCTGTGGAGGAAAGCTATGGTATATTGAATAAGTCAAGAGTGGTATTCCTTACTGTAGAACTGCAGAGGACAAGGAAAGGCTCCATGACCATGGACCTATACCTTACCACCATCAAACAATTAGCTGATAATTTGCAGATAGCTAAGAAGACAGTTGATCACGGTGATGATGTAACTTAGTCCTGTTAGGACTATATGAAAAGTATACACCTATTGTAGTGCAGATCAATAGCAGGGAAAATATATCATCGTATGAACTATCTTCTGTGTTGATGACCTTTGAAAGTAGACTTGAATATTTGAATCAAGTTAGGAACAACTTTTCATCGCTTAATGTTGGCCAGTCAAGTGTGTAGCTCGCCCAAAGAACAGGTTCGGGAAGTGGCAGAATCTATAGAGGGGCTAATAGCGGCAGGACCATGAATTTTAGAGGCAAGACCGGAAGAAGAGGTAGAGCAGGAAGGCTAAATGAAACCAAGGGACCTTGCCAGATTTGTGGGCTGAACAATCACACAACAAATTGGTGTTTTAACAGATATGATGATAGATACATGGGCAGCAGATCTAGCAACCTAAATCTTGAGAACAACAGTTCGATTCCTATTGCGTATGTGGCGTCGCCAAAATACTGGAAGATCAAGCTTGGTTTGCAAACTCTGGTGCTAGTAATCACAGCTGACAAAGGTAACTTGAATAACATTAAGAAATATGAAAGTAAGGAGAAACTACTAGTGGGTGATGGAAATATTACACATTTCACATACTAGGAGAGCAAATATTCCTTCTCTTAATGACAAGTCTCTTGCACTAAATAAATTGTTGCATGTACCTGCAATTAAGAAGAATTTAATCAGTGTTTCCCAGCTTACAAATGATAATAATGTGTTCATGGAATTTTATTGTGATTGCTGTGTTGTTAAGGATCTGCAAACCAAGATGACTCTGCTGCAGGGAATGCTTAAGGATGTATTATATCAGTTGAGGTTGCCAAGTTCTAAACCCAAACTTACAACAAAAGAGTCCGACTATCAAAATAATCCCAACTGCTTCACTGTGAATTCCAATTGTGATGAGTCAACCAAAGGAGACAATGTGCTAGAGTCTGAGCTTGATGTGTGGCATAAAAGACTAGGCCATCCTTCAAATCATGTTTTGAGTCAAGTTCTAAAATCCTGTGATAAGTTTACAAAAGTTAATGAAATTCTAGGTTTCTGTAAATCCTGTCAATTTGGAAAATCTCATGCACTACCCTTTAATACATCATATTCTCATGCATCAAGTCCATTAGATTTAGTTCACAGAGATGTCTGGAACCTGCACCAATGAATTTTACCTCAGGGTTTAGGTACTACATTACCTTTGTGGATGATCATAGCAGGTTTACTTGTATCCACCCTATGAAACATAAATCTGAAGCACTAATCATCTTTACTCAATTCAAAAATCGGGTGGAAAACAAGTTTGAAAAAAAAGATTAAAACATTACAATCTGATTGGGGAGGAGAGTTCAGAAATTTCAATAAAATTGCCTTAATATATGGGATTGAACTTAGGCACTCTCCTTATACTTCTGTTGAAAACGGCAGGGTAGAGAAGAAATATAGACACATTACTGAGACTGGACTAACTATTTTGGCTCAAGCACAAATGCCTCTACATTATTGATGAGAATCACTTCAGTCAGCAACATATCTAATCAACAAATTACCTACACCTGTACTCAAACACCAGTCACCTTATAAAGTGTTGTATGATAGAGATTTCGACTACAAAGTGCTTAAAACTTTTGTGCTTGTTATCCTTGTCTTAGACCCTATAAAAAACATAAACTCAGTTTTCATTTACAGAGGTGTGTGTTCCTTGGCTATGGTGATTCACACAAGGGATATAAGTGCCTAAGCTCAAGTGGTAGAATTTATATTTCCAGACACGAAATATTTAATGAACTGGACTTTCCTTTCCTTTCAAATCTGGTTTCCTGAACAAGTTATCTCAACCGCAAACCATTGAAACTCCTATGTGTCTTCTCCCATTTGACATTGAGTCTAGCCACATAACAATACCTCAGAATGTAGTTTATATAACTCATCCTAGTGCACCACCTGAAGCAGACTTCCCTGATGCAGAACCAGATCCTGAAGTGGAATGTGAAATAGGTGAAGGAGGTAATGATGCTGAAGTACATCAAGATGAACCAATTGATCAAGAAATTGTTGACATCAATCAAGGTGAATTTGGAGTTGAAGGTATGGGGAATGAGTTAAACATTCAGGATCAAGATGCAACATAGATCGCTGGACATCATATGGTTACTAGAAGGAATGCTGGAATTTTTAGACCAAAAGTTTACACAAGTCAGGCACAAGACAAATTTGAAGAAGTTGAACCATTAACTGTTGATGATGCATTAAGAAGTGGTAGTTGGAAGAATGCCATGCAAGATGAGTACAATGCCTTAATGAAAAACAAAACATGGATTTGCTCCTTTTTTGTTAAAATAATTCAATCAATATGACAACATAACTACAAACCAACTACTAACAGAATTCACAGTGGAAGGAAGTGTACACGCTGATCTTTAGGAATGGAATTTTAGGCTGTTAAGCCACTTGGCAACATCTGTTAAATAGAATCAGAATATTCATTCTTGTATGTAATTGCTTGTATAGAATTATTGTATATATGAGTTGAATGAAATGAGAAAATTTGTGTGCTGAGAAATTGTTCTGTTTTCAGATTTGGTATCAGAGCTACTATTGCTAATGCCGATACAATCAATCAGTCTGCTCCAAGCTCCACACCATCCACCCAAGCTGGTGTGAATCGAGTCTCACCGTTTGGGATAAATCTTACCCAAACTCCACCCGTGAAGCTTGACAGGAATAACTACTTGTTATGGAAAAACATGATTACGCCTCTAATAAGAGGGCATAATCTGGAAGGTTATCTACTTGGGACTAAGAATTGTCCATCAGAGTTCCTAGCTACACAAACTACCACCAGTGGAGGAGAATCAGTAGAGATGGTTCAGAATCCTGAATATAACAAGTGGATCTCAACCGATCAGCTGTTAATGGGCTGACTATACTCTTCCATGACTCCAGAAGTAGCAATGAGGGTCATGGCTATACTCTTCCATAACTCCAGAAATTTATAATTTCTTATACATAATTGTGTATTATTTTATTTTTCATTTCGGATGGGGAACATATTGTTATCAAGAGTTTGTTAACTTACTCTGTTTGATGAAAGAAAACTGATGATATTACAAATAAATGCTTTTCTTGCAGGTTAATGACAACATAAAAAGTAAACATCTCGGTGGAGCTTGGGTGGGGATTGTTTTGAAACAATTTGTTGAGTTTGTTGCTGGAGTACTAGGAACATGGTTCAACGGAGATGTTGCGGTCTCTCTTGATCTTAGTTACCCAGAAGCCTAGCTACTGCATGTGATGAAGGATTCGGTCTGTCCGCCGCGTCCTGTATCTTATTCTTTTAAAACATATCTGCCTAAGCTCAAAAAGAAGTAAAAACTTTTAACTTTTTCTTAAGTAAACTTTTCAAGCTTAACCTACCTCTTTTCTTTTCAAGTAATCTGACATAATCTATGGTGGAGAAATATACATCAAAATTTTCAGATGAATGTGTTGGTGATCGACGAAAATGTTTTGGGAAGTCAAATTGAAGGAAGGCTATTGTAATTAACTTTGGCAGATTTCAAAACCCATGAACTTCTGAAATTTCTACTCGAGGTCTTTAGTAAGTATGGAGTTGTTTGCTACTTTTTCAGTTTTTTTCCAATTTCTTTCGTATCAATCTTTCGCACTTCCTGTTTTGTAAAATAGAATTTTGTCTTTTTTTCTCTCGTCCCCTTTTATCCACCCTTTTCTTTGGTTATATTTTGCAAGATTATGTGCTAGATGCTGCAATATTTTTCTGAATGAGTGTGGGAAAGGAGCTTCAGAATGAGTCAGATGTGCTTATTGAATTTAGGAATGTCTACAAGTCATTTGGAGTATCTTAAGAGTTGCGTTTCAAGGTGAAATTTCTTTGCTATTGTTTGTTCGATTCTTTCAATGTTTCAACCATGTGTATTATGACTTCAGGTCAAATCCATAAGTTAATGGTAGTTGGCTACTTCTTCCAGGTGACATAGAAATAGAGGTTACAACCTGTGGCTGTAAATTTGTAATGAAGAACATTTTTTGCTTCATGAATGATACAACACCTATTATCTTTTATTATCCTCCCCTACTTCTTTCTCTTCTTCTCTCCCTTTGGCCGTCTGTTTCCTAAGTAGGGATTCTTATTATCTTGTTCGTGCGTGCTTCTTCCTCATAGAAGCAAATCTCTAGAAATTCAATATAAGTAGTATATTCTTCAGGAACCAAACTAATAACTAGATTTTATATCAACCAGCATTATAGAATAACGTGTTTTGCTATAGACTCTTCTGATTTATGCAACCTGATAATGTGATGGCATATGATAATGCAGTTTCTGCCTTGGGAAAGATCTGCCAATTTCAACGTGATGGCATTGATTCAGCTCAAGTGGATTATTATTGCTGGTTATTTATTTGATTGATAAAGCTATTTTTGTGATTGAAGTATGAATTCGGTTAGAGTTGAACATAGTAAAATAAGAAATTGAAAGATTTCGTTCGTTAGATTGGATGAATCTGAACCACAAGCATGAGGTTGTCAAGAACTATTTTTGATTCTTATGATTTAAGAGTAATGGGGTTGTATTTTCTTGACTTCAAAATTGCAATTCTAAAGCGAAGATTGGATGTTCAATGTTTCATAGGTCGTGGTTTCCTGGCATCTACATTTTTTTTCGTGAATGCATTTTTTTTCCTCTGTAATGAATCATACTATTTTGTTCCTGTTTTGTTTTTCTACTTCTTGGTGTTTGTGTCTGTGAATATGTGACTGTCATTTTGCATGATGATATTATTTTGAGAAAAATGATGTCATATCATTCTGGTAGAGTTTTCTTCTGTGTGTAAAGGTATGTTTCGTTTGCTTATATCTCTTGTTAATTCCTGTACTCTTACTCCTGAATGTTACTAGCAGGCAGTCCCTGCCAACTGGTTGAGCTGCTTACACATAAAGGGTGATCTTATTGAAGCAAAACTTGTTCATGAGCAGCTTTGCTCAATTGTCGAGAGGTAGGCAATTGAGACTGCTCCGATTTGTCGTCATTGGAAATCAGACTTCGTTGCTAACAATCCTTGCTTCAGTATATTGACCTGGTTTTCCTCTTATAGGTTCGATGGGGAAATTTTGAGTCCTAACATTCAATATCTCCCCAAAATTGTTGCTATATTTGCTGAGATTAGTTCTCACCATATGACCACTTAATAACTTAGTCTGCATTCTATTGTGGTGTGATATTCCAAAGAGAGTATTACAATCTAATTAGCCTCCACTTGACTAGGGGATCTTTGGACATTAATATACATGAATATGCTCCGAAAGTGTGATCATTTTATTTTTGGCATTGCGTGTTTAGAGAATCCTCCTCTCTTTGAACGCTTGCCCCAAAAGAAATTGTGTATTGTTCGTAGGGTCTGCAATTTGACTATCAACTTTTTCTTCTGCTACAAGTTCTATGTGCATGTAAAGATCTTGCTACAGAGCAAACTATTAATCTAATGATCAATCTGTTGAGGCAGCTTCAATAGACACTTCCACCATCAACTCTTGCCTCTGCATAGTCAACCTTGCAGTCTCAGCAACAACTTGCATTACAGTCAATTCTTTCATCGCAGTGCACAAGGTGGCAATATTTTTTCTTCTTGGTTACTGCTGTTTTGTGCTGATCATACATTGGTTAGTTAATTATTCATTTAAATTGTTCACAGCATTCATTTGCACAAGGACCATACATCAGCCTCTTGTACTTTTTTTTATTTTTTTTTATTTTTAGTGTCAATGCCATTTGCGAGTAAAATATAGATTGCCGTTTGCAGAATGTGTGAAATAGAAGCTGTCCCTTGCTCTAGAGGAGAAAAGAGAGAGAGCGGGGGCTGAGGGTTAAGTTGTTTGTGGTTTGTGAGATTTTTATTTGTCAATTATGAGATACGAGGTTTTCAGTGGCAATTTCCGTTGCAGTTTTGATCCAGCCATGGTATTTAAAGAGAGGATAAGGCAACTACTGTTCATTTGGTGGCAGAGGTTCACATTTAACTGGTTTTGCAGTGTTCATTATCTAAAATTATAGGAAATGAATTTTTGCTTTCTTGTCAACTGCCCACTTGTGAGTCAGACTTATAAACTTTGTTAGATACAGATTTATCTAATATCATGCTCATTCAATGTCCAACTTTACCTCAAAAAAAGCGGAAAAAAATTGGTTAGAATTATTTGTTGAGCATTGGAATTCTTGTTTTTGGTATTATTAATTGACAAGATATTATCTTCTTAAAACCTCCCATTAGAACTTTAGGTTTAGTAGCTCTATTATGGTACTGTTTCTGGATTTATCTACCTACACATGCCGCGTAGCTTTGTTAGTCGCACTCTTGTTCAAGGTCCTGGATTATAGGCAAGACAGAATGATTCAATCAAGTCTTTGATGGCTAAATCGATGTGTTATTGATTTGGCATTTTATTCCAGCTTGATGAAAACTTGGAGCAATGGCCACATTTGAATGAACTTATTCAAAGTTACGGTTCTGAATGGGTTAAAGATGAATAAAAGGACATTATGAAAGTATTGGCCCCATCTCATTTCACAATCAGATATTCGAAGGACCTGATACTGATATCTAAACAGGTTAGTTACATGGCAATAATTCTGCACTTCCATTTGGAGTAAACTTTTTATAGATTCAATAGTGCAGGAGATGTGATGTTATACGAATTCATTCTTCTCCTAGAAAGTATGATCATGGTGTTTACTTTGTTCTCACAAAATAGCTTTGAATCCTCAGATTATGTGAATTTAGAATCAGATTGTGTGCATTTATGTTGATCTCATCTCATTAATGAAATCTGAAAAACCAAAATGATTTCACTTCTTTCCGCTTACCAGAAAATTCAAGAAATTGTCGTCTAATTTATGTCCCTCTTCGATTTAGATGAACATTAGATTTTTTTAGTAGATTTTGATACAAGTTGATGGAATCTGTAGTTAAAATTAATCATTGACTTTGACTTAGATTTTAGTAAGTTTTTTTAGTTGAACCAAACATGGACTATACACCGAAGTAATTATAAATACACATATACCATTTAATTACCTTCTAAATTATATATTCAAGTTACCTAAACAAACACACCCAAAATAATTTACTTACCAATTCATGTTCTCTTACCTAAACAGAACAGAACAAATGCCAAATACATGAAAAATGTCCAAACTAAACTGACAATCAATTAACTTTGAAGTGGAACAAAATTACTACATGTATTTATTTTTATACAATTTCAACTAAAAAAAAGAAACGGAATACAGACATCAAATTACTCTTCAAGAAACAATATTTTGAACATAATCTGTAGATTTCCCGGTTAACTTTTATTTCATCAACTGTTCCTTCCATTCGGTAATGCTTCAGCTTTGCAGATGGGGCAAACTTTCTTTTGCAACAGCCACTTTGATATGCAATCAACATGGAATTCGTGTCCACAATGAAGTCTTCCAATTCTCTCATCTTCTTCGTATTCGTCTTGGCAAACCACACAAATTTCAGGCCCTTCTGCACCATCTTTTCCCTCTTTCTTGTTAACAAAACTTCTCGTGTTCAAGAGTTTTAGAAGAGTGTCTTGGGAGAAACCATTTTGGATACCATGATCACGAGATAAATTCGACCTCAAGTGAGCGACATGATCTGATGCTTCCAGTATAAGTGTCTCGTCTGCCAGTGGTTGTGGTTGAACAGGCACGCGATGCCACGATTCAGCCGCAAAAGACTGAAACTCGGAGACGTCTTCTTCCATTATATGCGTACGGTGAAAATAAGCCACAAGTGGGACGGAGAAGCCTTGATTTAACCTACCATGCTGATACTGAGAATACCTCCGAACTCTAGATGAATGCATTGCGTAATGCTGAACTCGAGGGACAAAATAAGCCATAATGGGTTTTCAAATTAAGCAGCAAATTTGAATTATCATCAAACTGTAGAAATTAGAATGGTGAAGGGAGGATATGTGACATCCTTTTATATGTATAGAACTATCGAGTTTCCTGATCGGAATTGGAAATATTTTAGGATTCCGACTCATGTATGGAAAGTTCTATCGAAAGATTACAGGCGTAAATAAAAAAATATAAGCAAGTTTATGGTTCGGGTCCAAGAACGCGGTTTCGAGACTAAAAAGAGTTCTAAATGGAAACAAAGGGTAACTGCTAAAATTTTACCGTTTGAGAATTTTTATTTTTATTTTTTTATATATTTTTTTTTACGGTGAGAGTTACGATTTCATTATAGATACAATTTATGTGACTTAGAAGTCGGATTAGGATGTTGAAAATTAAGAAAATAATATGTTGATCAAGGTCAAATTCGCCACCTATAACTAACTAGTGGTAAAATATTGTTATATCGACAATTGTTAGTGTATACCATTACAAGCTCAATACATACGGGTTTTATTCCGTGAATTATTTTTCCAACTTTATAATTAATTCATATGTTATGGTGATTGTTTAATATATTTAAATTTTTTAAAAACTTTATTTTGGTTGTTACTCTGTAGTGAGACTTTCTTGAATTATAAGATAAACGATAAGAAATAGATTTCTAGATAAAAAAAGTCCAAGCTTTTCTTTTTCTTTTCTTTCCCTTCCTTTTTATTTGATATTATTATAATCATGTCCGCATTACACAATAATTTTGGTTTCTAGTCGATGGAAAATGCTTAAAAGAAACTAAATGCTAATAAACTAAGAGTAAATTTGGACCCGAATTTCGATAATTTTTTATTGGAGATCCAAAATGATTTTTTGAAAAGTTGAAACGTGACAAGGTTTTGCATCAGTCGAAGGTAAAGAGACATACTCAAAACAATGATGGATATGAATATGCTCAGGTCATTTGGGCAAACTATCACTAGATGGTGTACGAAAAAATAGACATAAATTTAATATCTTGCCCACTGTGGACGTGGCAACACCGCCATGTCCACAAGTATTGCCACGTCCACACTGGACATTATAATTTTTGTCCACTAGAACTTTTATTCACTATGAGTAGGAGATCAAATCCAAGTGACATTGCTGGATTGATGGGCATTCACAAAATTTTGGTTACTGCATCTGGGAAATAGATTTATGTTTTTATCTTACAAGGTTGTTTTGGGGTTTATTGGTTTAGATGTCTAATTTTGATGTTCATTAAATGGTACAAGACTTTTGCTAAATACAGGATTTAGTTCTTGAATATTTTGTTAATGCCTTATTTTTTTTTGTAGCGATTAACGATGTTTACACCTAATGAAACGAACCAAAATGAACGAAGAAAAGTCGGTTTGCCCTTTTTTAAGAATAGATAAGAGAACTATATAACTTGTTCGATGATTTCATTGACCATGAATATATCTTGTGTATTGATTAATTTAATTTGTATAATTTGAACTATCATATCACACCGAATCAATGTTTCTCAATTACAAATATTAGGATAAAAATTTAAATTAAAGTCAACAATTAATTTCAGTTACATATTTTATAAGACCCACACCTTTTATAAATTTTTTCAATTATATATTTCACAAATTTTATCAAAGCTCATTAAAAATCTGATTTTTAATTAAACCAAACAAGGGCTTAGTTAAAAATCATATTATGATCATATGATGTCATGGAACATTAAAAGTCAAATTTGTGCATAAAATGATCATCTATAATATTTCAGTTCCAACAAAAATAACAATCATGCTTGGCTGTCGGAATATTTTAACATCTCATTGGCCTATCTAAAAAATAGTCAATACTGTCATCCAATCATTTTTTGCCACAACTTAATATATTATCCATGATATCAGCATTATTCAAAACCTAAAGAATAATGCTACTTTGCTAGAAAGTAGGTGACATAATGATTGACGTAATAGGTGTTGGCAAGATGTGATTGGATGAAAAAATTGATTGTATTTTAAATAGTCCAATGATAGATTGTCGTGTAACATTATACCCATGATTATGTCAACTCTCATATCTATGTAACATGATTGAAACTTAAATCCCAAATTAGAGTCGGACCTGAGGTAAAGCTCAAAAGGCCGCCATCTCAAGCCAAGCAAGACATCACTGCATTTCACCATCATATGAATTTCTTTGAAAAGCTTTCAAAATACATGGAGTAATTGGTCAAGTTTTCCATAAAAATATGAAATACAGTAGTTATAAACAAAAGTTCATATGATGGCGAAATTCATATGATGCTCTGATTGATATGTATTCAAGGCGTAACATATTCGCCAAAGCACAAAAAGTGTTCAATGAAATGCCACATAGAGATATTGTTACTTGGAATAGTCTGATCTCGAGTTTAGTGCTTGACTAATGACTTGTTTATATTTTTTAGTGTTTTAAACAATATTATTTATGAACAATACTTTGACAAAAATATGTCACAGCAAAGGTTGAAAAGATTGGTCATGTTATCCATTGAAAAAGTAATTTTTGAATAACTTGACTGTATAAAATTGATTGATATTTTTACCTCTAAAATCGCAAGATGAATTGTATTTAAATGATCATTTAGAACATTTTCTCATTATTATTTAGCTGTAATATTTTGAATATTTCATTTTATTTGTTGTTTCATTGTTGATTTTAAGTTAACAAATTTAATTCGGTAAAACTCTTATAAATGAAAAAAAAAAAATTGATTATTCATTATGATTTAGGAGTCCAAATTCTAAAATTCGTCTCAAACCCTACAAAACACGGATACAGCCCGTCCCAATTATCATGTCAAGACTCAATATAGCCACTCTTTTATTTATTGTAATACATTTTCATTGCATTGAAAATCCTTAATATTTATTTTTGTCATACTTATATCATCAACCTCTTTTTTTTTTTTCATTACTATTCTCGACATTTTATTGATTAGAACATCTTGTTTATCACCCGAATATTCTCTGTTAACTTGCTTTAAAATGAGAGAGAAATGTTTTATCAAACTTTTATGTTTGTTTTTTTTTTTTTTTTACTTATTTGAAAATATGAGGGACAAATAAGTTTTTTTTACGTCTTCATAACGGTTTTTGTGTACGAAAATTGTCTTACAGACTTACTATTTAATAGAAAATTGATGATAAAAACTATGAAAATAATTAAAAACATAAGAGCATGTTTGAGTCCCATTTTGCATTTTGGAATAGTGATTTGATGAAGAATGTGTGGTTAAAAAATAAATTTCTTTTTTTGAATTTATGTATGATATTAATTTATTGAAAAATGTATAGTCGAAAAGAAGAAATAGGGAAATATGTATTTTAAAAATAACTACTACCAAATAAAGGCTANTCTCTAAAAATAATTAAAATTTTAGCCCCTGTTTGATCCACATTCTTTCAATATTTATTTTCAACCACGCATTTTTCAATAAAATAATATTACACGTAAATTAAAATTTTTTAATCGAACATTTTTCAAAAATCACTATTTAAAAGGGTTTTTTCTCTCTCAAAATGCGGCTCAAACAAGGGCCAAGTAAGAACTGCTGTTCATGGGCATTAGCAATGGCCAATGAAATAGTCAAACATTGCCAATTATTGCGGAAAAAATTAACTAACGTGGGCCAACTGATTAACCGACCACAAGAAGCAAAACATAGATTATTGCACAAATCAAGAATTCTGTAACGAGAGAGAGAGAATGAGAGAGGGATTTGGAAATCAATCTCTCTTCTTTGTTTCTCTAAAAAAAATTAGATTAATTTGAAGGCATTTAACTCAAAAATTACCTTTTTCTTGTGCATTACGTGTAGGCTTCATATAAATATCGTATTGTTCCTTTTTGTTTCTTGAGATCTCTCCAATTGTTGTTGGCAGCTGCATATTTTACAAAACCATGAATAGTGTTCGTGTTAATTCATCTCCCGACTTAGGTCCTTCTTCGTCTATGGTCAAACAATCCTACGATGATTCGGCATTAGAAGGTAAGCTGTTCTTCACATCGCTAAATTGCCTTATCCGAAACTTGGACCACAACCAGCCCAAATCGACCCACACGGATTTTTTTTTTTTCCCAACTAAAAACTATTAGAAAACAGAAAAGATAACAATATAAAAACTGCGCTTTGACAGGACTTATCGGGACCTGCGGCTGGTCCATGCCCCAACAAGTTCGTGCCTATTTGGTTCAATAGTCTATTTTGACAACTCTATCTAAAAGCTCATATTATTATTATTAAGGAAGAACTATTAGAGATGCGACACAATTTAAATTTTTCAGATTTTGATTTTGATCTATAGCCCATCTTTTACTTCAATTTTTATTTTTCAGGTGTGGCAGCACACTTAAAATTACTGTTAAAACTGATCCAAGATCATAAAGATGCCTGTAGTAAAGAGCAAAATGATAGCCGGAGAATTCTAAGAGTGGCTACAATGATGACAATTCTTGATAATATTAGAACCAGAATCCAAAAATGTCAATCTTTTGGCAATAGAAAATCAGAACTTCGCCGATGCAACTCGGATCTCAAGCCAAACTGTATTCCAAAGGACAAGAGGCCACCCGAGGCAATGACCGACGAGAAAGAAACGCTAAGAAAACAACTAAGCGCAAGCTTAGCAGCGCGGAAAAGCCTGGAAATTATGTGTTCTAGTTTGGGAAAAGAGAAAGAGATCATGGCAGCAGAGCTTTATAGAAAGGTTCAAGAATTGAACGAAATGGAAGAACTTGTTAATGATCTCAAAGCAAGAAATGGAACATTGCTGGAAAAAGTACAAAGTTATGCAAATAGATCATGTGTTGGAGAATATCAAGCACAGCAGATCGTAGACCTCGAAGAGCGTAGCAAGGAGTTATCGGATAAATTGCTGAGATCCCTCGAGGGTTATCGGTCAGTGAAGAGGAAGCTTAGGGGGGTGCAGGAAGAAAATATGGTAATGTTTCTCGTATTAGACTAGCAATATTTACCACTGTTTGGCTATGCTTAAAAGTTACTTTTTATGAAACTACGTACATAATCTTGCAAATGAACAAGCACAACAATCCGAGTCAATGCATTAAACGTCTTTAAGATGATTTTGTTCTCTAGTGATCAAGGTCTTGAACAATTTTCAATTTTTTTCTCGTTGGAAGAGTGAAATCAATTTTTTCATTAAATTTTCTCCATTTTCCATCAGGTAATGCGCGCAGCAATGGATGAAATGGGGGCCAAAGTTAAAACGAGTCTCAATAGGGTTCGGAGCTTTAAGGAACGTATATCGTCTGGTTATGCCGAGAGCGATGATATAAAAGAAGACATTATTGTTTTGGAGGATGTGTTTGAGAGTTTCCAACATGAAGGGGAATGCATTGATGTTAAAGGAGAGATCAATGCTTGTAAGCCTTCTATTTTTGCATAAGAAAAAGGTAGCCTAAAGCATACAACTGAATTTTGTTCTTTTTGCAACTTTTCTTCCATATAGGTGCAAATGTGTTGTAATAAATGGGATAGGATCAACGAAGAGAGACTAGTAGTCGTTGCACATTCTTGAGTGTGTGCAAAAACTGATGATCCGTCAGTTCTTTAAATTATGTATATATTATGTGAAATTTGAATAGCTGTATGACACAATTTTATTTCGACAAACTCACGAATTATCATGTCTTTTGTTATAATTTGAGCAAACAATATTCGATAATATCAAATACTTTATGAGAACAAAAACGATAAATATGTATTCGTTAAATTGTACGTCTACAGTTTCCACGGGAAAGTTTTCAATCCATTTGAATAGATTCAAGCCATGCACGATTTTGTATAATTCGCCTATGGAGCTTGACTAAGAGAAGAAACAGATATTCCTAATGCCTCCCATCTGCTGCAGAGAATTATGCTCAGCATGATAAAGAATCACAATGACAAGTCAATCCCTCAGTTACCTCTCCATCCAAACTACTTAAAAAGATGCCATTCACTTTGCCTACCTGGCCAATGCGTCAAACCCCCGTGAAGATGCTAAACCCCTCATGAAGAGGCCAAACTCATGAGACGCTACAACCCTAATTCAAGGTGAACAGCCGTATGAGGCACATTCCTTATAAGACATTCCTACAAGATCTTCTGTGATTAATTAATATGACCTTTTTGCAGCAGTCACTCTACCAAATCAACTTATCAAGTCTACTCCTTACATGCCAATTTAGGCCATATGGGGCTAATGGTTAGAAATATTAAATGTACCTGAGTCTAGGATTGATAGAACGACACCATGGCCCGTTAAGATGAGGCCACGTGTATTTTCATTCAATGGTTATTATTTATCATCTTTTACTAGAAGACCACATATTGCTAACGGTTTGTCCAAATGTATAGTAGGAAAGAGATTGCATGGAAGTAAGTGGAGTTGGGATCTATTGGCCACGTCATTTGTACAGAAATCAAGGTCAACAATTGGCTCACTGTGATCAATTTGCTAGGCAATACCTAAAAGTGGGCTCATTGTGTTAACGTTTTCAAAGAAAAATAAAAAAAAATTGTTCAAGGGCTACGTATTGTTCAAGTTAAACCTTTATTTTATATTTTTGAAAAATTGCAGTCACGGTACCAAATCTTTCATTTAGTAGCAGACTTTGTCCAAACCTTTCATTTGTGCTGCCATAGGTACCAAAACTTTTAAAAAATCACAGCTCAAGTTTAAAATGACGATTTTCCTCAATTTGACCTCAAAAAGTGTCAGTTGACCTCAAAAATTAAAAATTTAATAATTTTTCCCAAATAAGTTAAGAACATTTTGGACATAATACATTTATTCTATTCAATCAGAAAAAAAGAGACAAAAACACAACCCAGCCCCATCTCTTTCTTCCCCAACCCCATCACTACTCAAAACCAAAACTACTCCAACCAGCCGTTGGCCGCCACTGCCACAACCATCGTCAGCACCAATTTCGGTAACAACTAAATTTATAGGTTAGGCGACCTCTATCAAATCTTCCTCTCCAATCCACCTAATCATCGCCCTCTTCAATCGAAACGTTAGTTGGTGGCTCAAAATTGGAATTACATTTTTCAATGAAATTGGCCTGCGGCATTGACATCATAGGGGCTTTAGATGATTCAGAATTCAACGGTGGTGGTGCCATGTGGTGGGTCCCGCTCGAAGTGGCCGAATTGTAGATCTTAGAATTCGCACTTATCGCAAGTTTGGTGCTCGAATTTCGCGGAATTTCTTGAACAATTGGATCAATTGGCTTACTACCCACTGTCGATTGGCCTTGAATTAGATGTTGGTTGGTAAAATTTAGTGGATTAAGGTCGTGGGACCCTTCAAATGAAATAGAGGAGCAGATGTGCATTGTTTTGGTTAGTACTCGATTCCCAAGAAGCAACTGCTACATTGTTTTGCCCATAAATTGTTCCATGAAGTTGATCACCATGTGTAATGGGTAAACGGTAGTGGTCAGCAACCATCAAATTGACTGGAGGTGTTGAATTTTGGAATTAGTCCGTGTGCAACCCTTGATAAATTTTCATTGATTACTTCCTCAATTGGTAATATTTGTGTGGATGGTTTGTTGGAGTTTGTTAATGGGGTTAAACCCCTGGTATGATGAGCATTTTCCGGTTGCATTGGCGGCGGGTTGAGGGTGGTTTGAAGGTTGTGAGGGGGTTGGGGAAGAAGGAAAGGGGGTGGGTTGTGATTTTGTTTTTTTAAAATTGATTTAATAGGAGAAATGTGTTATGTCCAAAATGCTCTTAGTTTATTTGGAAGAGATTATTAAATTTGTAATTTTTGGGATCAACTGACATTTCTAAGGTCAAATTGATAAAAACCGTCAGTTTGGATTTAAGCTGTGAATTTTTTAAAAGTCTGGTACATATGGTAGCACAAATAAAAGGTTTGGATAAAGTTTACTATTAAATGAAAGGTTTGATATCGTGATTGCAATTTTTTCTTATTTTTTAAATAAAAAAATACTCTCGAACATTCAAGTTATTTGAATTTTTTTCATTATTATTCAAAGTACTAAGTTTTCGCAATTATTGTGATGTTTTTTAGTGGCATTATATTATTTCTACAAATTATTGTTATTAAAAAATATCATTCATATTTATCACGTCTAATGAATAAAGAATAAAATAGGGAAAAATTCATTTCAAGAAATACTAAAATACTATTAAATTACAAAAATACTATATACTCCATTAAACATATCCAAAACTACTAACTCTATAACTTTCCTCATTTATCAACTTAATTTTGAAGAGACAATTATCTCTCATTTGATTAACTATCAGCCGTGCATACGAAAATTCAAAACTGAATTTTTTTTCTCCACCTAAAACTAACCTGAATCTATGATTACATGTAACTTGTTGATCCCAAAAAAGTACCAATGATGTGGTCAACATATCACAAGGCCTCTTACGTCCACGCAAACTGAAATTTTGCACACTTGAACAAACCGTTATCACATGTGGCCATCTTCGGAGGGGGCAGAGTTGGCCGCGCGTACTCTGACAGTCAAGTCAGTTGGAGAAATAATTTAGAGTGTGAGAAAGTTTTAAACGTGAGCCTCCAGTAAATAAAAGAGTCTAAACTTGTATTACCTTTGAATGACACTAAGTATAAGATTTTATACTTGGACAAAATGAATGGAGTCCATTGGACGATAGTGCACATGACCTTATCTAAATGACTTTCCTTTATTGTTATATGCATCAATCAATCCCAACCTTAAATATTATTACTATTTTTATGTCCATAAAGCCTAGCTTGTACTTTAGGCTTGACTAAATAGGATGGCGACGGCAGTGGCAATGAGTTGTCTTGTCAACTCACATGGTATGAGATCCATTCAAGATCTCGCCACTGTCTTGTCCTAGGACGACTTTGTCAATGGGGTCTGCCTACAAAGGGGTCCGTCCAGGTGTTTTATGTGGAAGAGACAGGTCGCTCGCACCTAGATCAGTTCCCCTGTATATAGCTCGGCTGCTTTATGCCAGCGCATGAGGCATGAGCCCTCGAACTCTTTGCCACGTAGGCTAATTTGGCCTCTTTATGGGTCCTAGTTTTTCGAAGTTGGCCAGTAGTATTCTCGCCTTAGGACTTTCTGAGCCAGTGCTGGGCCCTCTGTGTGGTTGTTACAAATTCCTTCATGGATTTCCCATAAAACATAATTGGCCTCTTCCCCTCCAGTATACCGTAAAAGTGGGTATGAAAAGCCTCTTAAGTAAAGTACTTCGTCCTGGAGCACAAAGTAGGGGCTCTTCGTCTGAGCTTGTGAGCCTCTTCCTTGTTCTCTGGTAGGATGTGATCTTTGAGGTAAGCTATAATAGGTTGCATCCATTGCAGGGTTCCCTCTCACATTACCTCTTCTACTTTGGCTGTGGAGGGCCTGGGAAGGTATTCAACATGTACAATTTTGAGCAGCTCCGAGTCTTTGCTGTTGGCCAATTTTGATAGGGCATCCTCGTGCATGTTCATTGTTCTTGGAATTTGGGTCAGCTCAAAATTTTCAAACCACGGGAGCAGGTCTATAACCTTCTTTAGGTACGATGCCATGCCTTTATCTCTGGCCCAAAATGTCATTGACCTAGCTTACAACCAGCAGGGAGTCGCTGCGAAATGCCGTTCTTGACCTGTATTTCTTTGGCCAATCTGAGGCCCCTAGAAGCGCCCCATATTCAGCAGCCTTGTTGGAGGTCTTAAAGCCAAACCTCACTGCACAATTAAGCTTGTGGCCCTCCAGGTTCTCCAGCAATACACCAGCCCATGATCATTTTTCCCCAGAAGATCCATCAACAAACAATTTCTAGGTTGGGGGGGTCTATCGGTTCCATTATTACATTGATGTTTGTTGCCTCAGTGAATTCTGCTATGAAATCTACCATTACTTGTCCCTTCAATGAGGTTTTTAGTTGATACAAAATGTCAAATTTTCTTAACTACACAGCCCATTTCATTAGCCTCCCTGAAGTCATTAACCTTCCTGAAGCATCTGGTTTTTGGAGTACCTGCTTGAGGGAGAGGCTTGTCAATACGTGTATACTATGGGCCTGAAAGTAGGGCTTTCACTTCCTAGAAGCAATTATAAGAGACAAAGCAAGCTTTTCCATGTTAATCTTACGTGATTCAGCTGGCAAGAAGGCCTTGCTTACATAGTAGATGGGCCATTGTATGCCACATTCGTCCCTTACCAGGATTGAGCTTACAGCCTTGGCACTTACGGCCAAGTATAATAGCAACACTTCATGAGGGAGGCTTGGCCCAAGTGTTTTTTCAGCCCTTGGAAAGCCTCTTTACATTCTTCATTCAACTGGAACCTCTTCCTTCCCTATAAGACCTTAAAGAACGGGAGGCATCTATCTGTGGCTTTGAAGATGAAGCAGTTCAGTACGGCCAGGCACCCCGTCAAACATTATACTTCTTTGGGCTTACTGGGGGATTTCATGTTCAGCAAGGTCTTAATTTTCTCAAGGTTTGCCTCAATGCCCCGCTGGTTAACCATATAACCTAAGAACTTTCCTGAAGCGACACCAAAAGCACACTTCAATGTATTCAACTTCATCTGGTA
This sequence comes from Fraxinus quadrangulata, assembly GCA_903798255.1. Classification (NCBI taxonomy): domain Eukaryota; kingdom Viridiplantae; phylum Streptophyta; class Magnoliopsida; order Lamiales; family Oleaceae; genus Fraxinus; species Fraxinus quadrangulata. The sequence continues at coordinate 31,583 of CAIGRB010021765.1, forward strand.
CTTCCTCGGGATCTTAAAGGTAACTTCCAAGTGTTTGATGTGATCTACAGACCTGAGGCTCTTCACGAGCATGTCATCGATGTAGACCTCCATTGTTTTTCCTATAAGGTCAGCAAACATCCTGTTGACCAGCCGTTGATAGGTTGAGCCAGTATTTTTCAAGCTAAACAGCATGACTTTTTAGCAATAGAGGTCTCTATCAGTGATGAACGAGGTGTTTTCCTCTTCTGCTAGGTGCATGGAGATTTGGTTGTACTCTGAGTATGTATCTATGAAACTTAAGAGCTCGTTACATATAGTGGAGTCAACTAGTTGGTTGATCTTTGGAAGTGAAACGCTGTCCTTTGGACATGCTTAGTTGAGGTTGGAGAAGTCTATGCAAACTCTCCACTTTCCATTAGATTTCTTTACTAAAATGGGGTTGGATATCCACTTTGGATATACTGCCTCCCTAATTAACCAGTTAGATATGAGCCTTTGTACTTCCTCTTTCAGGGCTATGTACCTCTCCAGATTTAAGGCTCTCATTTTTTTCTTGTAAGGGGTGAACTTTGGGTCCACATTAAGACTGTAGCAACTGACCTTGGGGTCAATACCCACCATGTCTTTGTGTCTCCATGCAAATATGTCCAAGTTGTTGAGTAAGAGCCTTTAAGCCTGGTCTTTTCTTCTGACTCAAGCGCTTTTGCAACACCCTTGTCGGGTCATCTAAGTTCACAGGGAAAGATTCAAGCTCCTCCACTGGGGTCACCTATTTGATTCAATGACCCTGGGGTCTAAATCCACATCGACGACCCTTCTTCAAGAACGTCTATCATATTGACATTTTTCCCTTGTTTAGGGATAGTGTCTTCTTCAGGTACGTCAACCATTTCAACGTCCATCAGGACCATATTTATATTATGGGGCTCGGATTTTCTTAAGGAGCTAAGGTAGCATTTCCTCGAGCCTATTTGGTCTCCTCATATTGTAGCAATTTCTCTCTCAGTGGCGAATTTCATGTATAGATGATTTATGGATGTAACAACCTCAACTTCTTTTAAAATAGGTCGTCCCAATACTTCGTGGTAAGCAGATCGATAGTCTATAATGAGGAACTCCATGAAATGATGAGCCTTAAATGGGGACTCTCCCATTTCTACTGCCAATGTGATCCTCCCACTAGGAATAATGTTATCACCAGTAAAACCATATAAAGTGGACGGTCATGGGTGTGAGTTCGTGGTCCACCATCATTTTGTCAAAGGCGGTTCCAAACAGAATATTAACAGAACTCACATTGTCTACCAACATGCGCCTCAGCCCATTTCTGGCTACGATGGCTCGTACCACCAGTGCATCGCAGCTGAGATAATGAACCCCATGGTGTCTGCTAGAGAAATAGCTATTGGTAGAGCGTTCACGGATCCGTGCCTAGTGCTATTGATCAAGTATCTTGTCATGGGAGGGTCCTTCGCTTCCCTCGCGTAATTCCTCTAAGCATTTCTAGACTCTCCTCCTATGTGTGGACCATCTATGGTGGTGTCAATTTCTTTGTTGGGGGCATTATCAGCATTAGCTGTGGGCTCTCTCTTGGGCCTTGGACTTCCTATTGTTCTATTTTCTTCTTCCTCGTGTTCTCATCGAGGCAATTCATTCCTGTAGTATCGCCTAACCTCATTATGTCTAGGTTCTCTATCTCGCTTCGACTGAGGTGCGTTCCTTTGTGTTTAACGGGTGCTTCTTCTCTCAATGCAGAGGCCTATTGGTTCTTCATGATATGACATTGACAGGAAATTCTCAATGCTGTGGCTATTTGTTCGATGGTAGGTGCAGTATTGCCTATCTCAAGGCTCCATGTTCCTCTATCTACCTCTTCCTCTGGATTGATTCGACTGCCTTTGAGCCTTAGGTCTGCCTCTTCATATGCCAAAGAGAGCACTACATTTGGTGCGGCTATGGCCAACACTTGGCCGGAATGGAGGGCAATGTATGTTCTGCTTGGGTCCATTGATGGCCTACCAAGTGGGATACAGTGCCTCTTCACTGTCTTTGAGGCGGTGGGAGTCCTAGCGAGGTTCGATTGTGGTGATCAATCAGCTTCACATTAACAATTTTGCTTCTCATCATTTTCACCAAGGCATCATAAGAAGTGGGATTTTTGTTTCGCACGTCCCTTCAGAATAAGCTATTCATGTTGAGGCCTTCTCTTAGAGCAAAAAAGGGCCTCTCTATCCGTAACCTATTCGCAATAGGTCATCTCATCCGTAAAGCGAGCCAAGTAGATTTTCAAGGTTTCACCTGCTTGCTACCTCATGTCTTACAGCCTTTGGATGGGGGCTTCTCTTTCTTTGCTAGACAAATACTGGTTGAAAAAGGCATTTTTAAGGTCGACCGACTTCTGATGCTGCCAGCTGGGATACTACTGTACCAAATTTCTACAGCCTTAGTTAGTGTAAGATGAAAAGCTCTGCATTTTAGGGTCGACGGGGCCTCTCATAGAGACATGTGGGTCTTGTAGTTGTTGAGGTGCTTCACCAGATCACATTTTCCTTTGTATTGGGTATCTTTAGGGGCATAAAGTGATTTGGAACTGGGGTGCTTCTCAACTCTTGGGAGAAAGACAAGCTTTCGCCATCATCATCAAACTCAAATGATCTGCATGGACCATCAGAATCATTTTGCCTCGCTTTGTAACGAGAGGTTGTGAGGTTTCTACTTGATTTTTCAAATTTGCCTCGTCTTTTCTCTCTCCCTATTTTTAGGTAGAGGATGAATCCTCCGAGGTTCGTATTCTTGGTATTGTTCTTGCCCTATTTGAACAGGGTGTCACTGATGGGACCTATTTCTAGGTCTTGAAGATCTAATTCAATCAAAAACGCTGTTAAACCTTTGAGGTTCAGGCTCTTGGGCATACTTTGGTGGAAAGTTTTCCTCATGCGGCATGTTATTACCGGGTCGGCTTGTAGTGTAGTTTGTGGAGGTGTCTACTTTTACCTTCCTTTCCATTGGACGACTCCCCTGCCATCCATTTGAGGGTATGCTGCCGTGTCATTCTCCTCACCTTTTTGGGGAAACACTCCATGCCAAGGCGTCGGTACCCTACCTATTGGTGCATTTAAATGAGTAGTTGTTGCATGTTAGTGTTCTGCTACGCCATGTTTCTCATATTCGCAGCCATTTTCCCTACTACTCTGGCTAAGCGTGTTGTGGTACTGCCTCGCCTATGTTGGTGATGGGGACGACGCATAACACATTTGTCCGGAGGACCTCTTATTCAGAAGCTTGTTGCTGCCTATTTCTACTCTGCGATCTGTGGTGGCTAGAAATCATAGAGAGTATTTGACTTTGAGCTAAAAGTGGAAGCTTTAGGTGTTCTTTCTTTGTAACGGTTCTTTCTTTAAGAACCAATCATTTCTTCAAGGTTCTGCTTCAGATGATTTTTACCACAAGGATGTTCATGGTTATGGTGTTGAATTTTCCACAGATGGTGTCAATCTGTTAACCCCAAAAAATGTATCAATGATGTGTCCAATAGATCCCAAGGCCTCTCGCGTCCATGTAAGCCGAATTCCTACACACTTGGACAAACCTTTAGTCATACGTGGCCTTCTCCAGAGGGGACAAATTTGGCCGTGCGCACTCCGATGATCAAGTCAGTTGGAGAAGTAATTTAGAATATGGGAGAACTTTGAACGTGAGCCTTCAGTAAATAAAAATGTGGTAGGCTTGGGGTGAATGGTTAAAATGTGTGTAGCAAAATATAACTTTGAGAGTCTAAACTTGCATTACCTTTGAATGTCTTGTCAACTCACATGGTATGAGATCCATTTAAGATCTCGCCACTGTCTCGTCCTGGGTCGGCTCTATCAATGGTGTCTGTATGCAAAGGGGTCTGTGCAGGTGTTTTATGTAGAAGAGGTGGGTCGCTTGCATATGGATCGATTCGTCTGCATGTAGTTGGGCTACCCTATGCCAGCGTATGAGACATTGGCGCCCGAAATGTTTGCCACGTTGGCTAACTTGGCCCCTTTATGGGTCCTAATTTTTCAAGGCGTAACATAAATCGTTCCCTACAATTGGATATTCCTCCACTGCCAGAGCTTTGAAATCTTGAAATTTCATGTGTTCATTGTGTTAATTTCAGCTTCCAGTGAGTTTTTCATCGCCTTTGGCTTGAATCGGGCATATTTTCTTTTAGCGCATGTTTGGTACGGAGAAAGAAAGAGAGAGGATATAGTTAGTAGAATTATCAAGATTTTAATTTCTTCTTTATTTCTTCTTCGTAATACCGAACATGCTAGTGGTGTAAATGCTCTAATAGATATATTGCTCATGCATTAGTAGTTCTTGTAGCATAAAAATACTCTTCAAAAGACGACTGTCAATACTTGATATCTTTCTACTTGTAATGAATTGAGTGTATTTCTTTTGATATCTTCTTTTTGTTGTCAGTATATTATAGCTTTTCCTAGAATTATTATAAAATGAAAACTAGTGGCTATTATTGCTGAAAGGGATGCTGAAATCCAAGAAAGAAATTTAGCTCTTTCTGAAAAGAAGGTTGCTCTAGTCGACCAAGATGTGGCTATACTACAGTGAGATTCTGTAATGGTGGAACGTAATAATGCCATAATGGAACGAGACAATGCTATTGCTACTCTTCAATATCGTGAAAATGCCAAGAATAATGGTAGTGTGTCACAAACTCCATCTGGATGCCAACTTTCATGTGGAACAAAACACATGGCCCATCTTCGACAGCACATACACCATCAGTCTCGCATGGGTGAAGCTGTTGGGAGTATGTGTCCATATAGTATAGTTTTGTTGATATAAAAATAATAATATTCTTATATTAAATAAAATTGTTTTTATTTTATTTATTGTATTTATTTATTATTGATCATGTTTAATTAAAATATCTATAATCACTTGTAATAATATAAATTGAGTACTTGCGTTGAGAAGTACAGTGTGAAACAATTTATATTTTTGATCATAAATAATTTGTTCATAATCAACGTATAAGGGTTGACACTTTGTACTGAAAGATTGTAGTGTTGACCAATTAACTATTTGAGTTTGTGATTTATCCTTAACACAAAAATAATTAAAAGTGACACTAATACAGTTGGAGTGTATTGAACGGATCACCTGTGAGTTTAATTCTATAGCATGATCGTACAGATAATTAATTCAACTTGATCGTCGTGTATTTCATCTAAATTCATCGATTGAGTTATGTATATTTTTTTCGTTATTTTAATGATTTTTTGGTTCACCAATAGGTGATATTAATTTGATTGGTCAAATATCTCGATGAGTTGGGAACTTGAGAATGAGCGAAGTGGAGAACATGAATTCGTGTTGAGAAATGTCGCTTTGAAAAATGGGTAGAATGGGTAGAGTGACTACTAAAGTATTTTTTGTTGAAAGATTAAAATTCGAGCTCAATGTTTAGCGATAGCTAAACTTTGATATCTATGTTCATAGGACCGTTGAAGAAAATGATACTTAAGTTAGTGAGAATAATTAGAAGGGCAAAATGGTCATTTATGCTCGTACCTAATTATCGGATCTCGGATGGGGATAGGCAGATCAAAAGAAATAATTACAAATTTATTGGCTTTTGTAATTTTGTATATTCCAAGAGTTCAACCTTTTGCCTTTAGTGAAAAAATCAAAGACTAATAATTAGATTGAGGGTCTAGGGTTGACTAGACAAGATCTAATTGTTGGAGTTTGGATAGTATATGTCTGATCTGGTCCATGTGATAACTCTATAAAGTATTGGAACTTTAATTAAAACTTTTATTTGGATTTTAAATAAGACTCATATTTAAAATTGGAATTATTATTCTATATGGATTAAAACATCTTTATCTCTATAAAAAAAGACTAGGTGGACCTAAAAATTCAACAACAATCATAATACATAATTACATAGTGTTCAAATTTGGAAAGAGAGAAAATAAATATTTTTTTCTTCATTTAATTGTTCAGTCCAAAAATTAGTTCTTGATTTAATTAAAAGAAGGTGCCCGTCCACCGGTGTAGTCTTGATTTTAGAGAATACTATAGAATGTTTGGAGGTTTGAAGTATCAAGTTTTTGCAATTAAAAGGCTGAAAGTTCGTGATTCAGATCCAGTTCAAGAATTGATCATTGAATTTAGGAAAAACTTTGAATATCTAATTCTTGATATAACATACATGTGAATATCTAGACAATCATGTTTATTGAATTAAAGAGATTTTTTAATTTATTGGTAATTCTACTTCCGCATTCCAATATAAGTTCCATATGGTACCGAAGATATACACATGAATGATACCATTCCATTGTCCTCAATAGCACCCGAGCCGACAAAGTCCTATCGTACAAAACGTGCAAATAGGCAATGGCAATAACATATGCTAGGAAGACTACAAAATCATCGAAGAAAATGAAACAGGAAAGTGAGAGTACTGACAAACAAGGTAAAAGTAGACTCGATATTGGTATCTACGAACTTAATAGGCAACTCGGAGAGAATAAGCCAGACTGCAAAGATCAAGACCTCGGACTGAACCAGGTTGCGTTTGACGAGCCGACCATGCCAGTACCCGTTCTTGCACTGGAGTCTTCAGGCCGAACCACAAATGGGGATAATGGAGGTTGGCAATCTTCACATTGCACAACAAATTTTTCAATGTATCCACCACCAGCTATGCCTAACAAGCGACATGTTCGAGTTGGTGGTTGGAAAATGAGTGGAAGTATAGTTAACAAGCTGCTCAACCGTCTTGCAGTAAAAGGTCACTATCTTTCAAATCTAGTTGATCTTAAAGACCATCAGGCAAAGCATGGGACAAACTGCTATATCACCATCAAATAAGTAGCACAGAATAATGGGCCCATCGGAGAGTAATTCTAAAAAAAAAATCAATGCCCAATTGCATGATGAGGAAATTGCACTAAGTGTCATTTTTTGGCTTTGCTTTTTCAAAAATTCAAAAATGTCACTTTTTAAAATTTTTTGCAAGATTGTCATTTTTGGACATTTTTGCTCTTCTAGAGAATTTAAATACCCAACACGTCCTTGAGTTGACAACATAAAAAAGTTGTACAAAAAGTGAAAAAAATCTGACAACCAATCACCTCATAATTGTTTTTGAAAATTTTGGAAAAAAATTCAAAAACCCAAAACCAAACCATAATTCCATCCATTGGGCTTTCCTTAATCAAGACTGTTCGCCAAAATTATATACCGCAAACGCACGGGTCACGTTCAAGTAATAAAGTGGACTTTTAGAGTCCGGATTGTCGATCTCTCGAGGAATGTATACTTTAGATTACACGACTTTAATCAATTTAATTCTAACAATCAAAAGAAACACACACAATTAAAAATAAGATTTGAAAAGTGGTAAATAAACTAAAAATTTACAAAATAAGAGAAACACAAATACTTGGAAATTTTGGAGGAAAAACGTGGTTGGAATTCATGGATTCGATTAACCGTCGCCTAATTAATTTATCTAGAAGTTAATTAATAAATTACTCATTTACTATGTTAGATCCGATCTTCAAATTTTAGTTAATTACCTCTCTCGAGCGAAACTAACCATAATTGATTGGTTTAACCTACTATCTCTATATCGATTCAAACCAAATAACCGCATTAAATATTTGTGAAAATAGCTCAATTGGTCATCTAAGAGTAGGGATATATCTCTATCCACTACACAAACCTAGGATTCCACTATTTGGTCTAAAATGTACAATCTTCTTTCAAACGATATACAAATCACTCAACATAATCATTCATTGGCCACATAAATGAAAATGCAATAATAACAATAATAGAAACACATAAAAATAAGCAATTTAATATCAAAAGGTAAATACTGAAATTAATCAAGACTAAATTAAACTAATACCGCAAATCCCAACACAATAATTTAGCTCATTTTATATGTATGATAACAAGAAGAATATTTACAACAATACATTACAAAGATGACAAAATAATTGAGAAAATGCAAAGTTATAGATAAAACCCTATTTTGAAGCTTGAACTTGATTTTTCCAAAATCTTTGCCATATTCTTGATTGAATCTCCTTGTACTATATGATTAGTCCACAGAATACCAAGAACAAAAAGAAAAAGAAAGAAAATCAAAAGAAAGAAGAAAGAAAAAGGAAGCAGAAAAGAAAAATGAAAGGGAAGACCACGTCCAAAGGCAGAAGCAAAGCATTTTCCCCTCCAAAACAGGGGATGTTGCTGGTTTTAAAACTAATATATAAGGAAATTGCAGCCAAGGTCCCTGGAGTTTGAAATGTGAACAAAATGGTCCCAAATGCTTCTTTTTTAATTAAAGGTGGCGCCTAGGTCCCTCATCTTTGATCTTGTACAATTTGGTCCTCATATTTTGACTTCTATATCAATCTTGCCCTCCAAAATTTGCAACCCACGGTCCTCCAACTTTCTAGCTTGTGCACTTTGGTCTCCAAATTCACAAGTTTGCATGATTTTGATCATTTTCTCCTCCATTTTGTCTTGTTCTATTTCTTTGGATGATTTTTGCCTACAAAAACAATAATTATATAATTGTGAGTAGAAAATCACTCTTTTAATCAAATTTTAAGCTTATTTAAGTATTAAATAAGTGTGCAAAAACACACTTATCAAAGACCCAAAAGATGGCCCAAGTTCATTAAAATATACAAGGACTATTAGGTAAATAAATCTGAACTTGGCCTATTTCATCTTCTCTTCATCTTCATTCCAGAAAAAACCTTAGAACTGTCGTTTTCTTGGGATCTCTATGAACTTGCTGGTAAGTGGATAAGCCCTTCTCCATCTCCCTCCACCTCTCTCCGTCGAACACATTCATACCGAAAGAGGGTCATTTTTGCGTTTACTCGTTATATCTATCTTTCGTATGTTTTTTTTTAAATGATTGGATCTTAGCTATGATTTAGAGTTCAAATAATTTTTTCTTTCCTTTGATTAGGCTTGTGTTCAAAAATCCTGTACGCGACTCCCTCTTGTCGGCGATTCAACGATTGGAAAGAGAAAACCACAAACGATTCAGCCTACTCCTGCCTCTCGTCATTGTTACTTGCTTCTAGTCGTCTACAGAAGTCCGCCAGTAATAATTCAAGCCCTAAAAGAAATGATAAGGTCAGTACATTTACATTTTTGATTTAGTGATATTTCTTCCCATCTGGTGACTCCTTTCCAATAATTATATTTCAGCCATTGCGAACAATGAATAGATGATTTGAATTGGTGAATTTGTTATTTTTGAATGGTTGAATCTATATGCTTCTATAACATGTTTGTCGTTTTGATGCTCATTTGAATTTGTGATTTTGTCAATATGTGATTTGTAAATTTGCTTTGGATAATTGTTTTGTGATATGTGAGATTTAGTTTAGGAACTTCATCAAAATTCAAAATAGAGGCGTGATTATGTATTACATGATCATGTATTTTTACCTTCTTAATAGTGATTATGTTAAGCCTTCTAAGTGAAAATATCTTTGGACTTGTAGGTAAATTGGGTGTTTATGATTTCAAAATTAAGAAGTAAAGGTGGTTTCACGATCAGCTATATTGCTAATGACCTTACATTTGCTTGTTTTTATAGAGTCAATGTTATAAAGTGGAAGAAGTTCCATTGTTTATCTTGGCTTGTATTTGCTTTATAGTATCGCCTTGATATTTTCGTTGTCAATTTGGCTCCAACTATGTGGAGAGGACTGACTGGTTTGGTCACATGACTGTAAATACTTTTACGAGGAAATTGCACTACATGTCATTTTTTAGTTTTACATTTTCAAAAATGTCACTTTTTCAAAGTTTTTGCAAGATTGTCATTTTTTGAATATTTTTGCCCCTCTAGAGAATTTAAATAACATACATATTCTTGAGTTGACAACATAAAAAGTTGTACAAAAAGTGGAAATATCTAGCAACTAATCGCCTCACAATTGTACTTGAAAATTTTGGAATTTTTTTTTTTGAAAACCCAAAACCACTACAAGAAATTTATATTTTTATATTAAAGGAGAATTAATTTTATTAAAAATCAAACCCTAAACTCCAATACATTATTCTTAGCCTTACATTCACGAATTCACGTCTCTCTAATCGTCTCATCTCATCCTCACTATCAGTTGTAACCATCATCAAATCCACTCACTGTCGAACTCTTGGTCATGGCATTTCCAACAGCGACTCTGTGCATATACCTGGTATTGTATTAAGATAAACAGGTAGTGTAAGTTGATAGGTTCAACAAAAATGGAATGGATTTGATTTGATTCTTGGCAAAGAGGCTTGATGCTCTTAGACCTATTACAGAAGATGAAGTTATTGCCATGGTTGAACCCATTTTCAAGGACTGCAGTGTTCTTGGTATGAATATTTCACTTATGAAACTTGCTTTTCTTTTTGTTTCGAGATTGGGATTAGGGTTTAATCTCTAACTTCTTATAGTCATCTAGAATATAGGGGTTTGTTTTAGTGGGTGAAAGTATAGCTATAACTTTGGAAGGTTTTTTTTTTTTTTTGGTAGATGTTAGATCACTACTTTCAGTTTGTTTTCTTGATTCTTATGCTGTAAATTGTTTGTAATGAGGATTTACTAAAATATCAAATGGGACCCACAATATTCTTGAAAAATTCCTTTTTTTTTTACTCTGAAATCAGTTAGCATTGACTATGTGAATGTAATTCTTTTGATTTTAATTTGTTATCTTTCGTTTGGGCAGTGAAAGCTTCCATTGGAGAATATTCATTTGGAAATACGAGACTTAAAATGTTGAAGGTAATCAATCTTTGTTCTGTTTTCCATTTTCTTTATTTATTTAAAAGATGGAAAATTCCCATTTATGCCATATTTGAGCCACATTTTTTTTTCATTCTGATTCTTCTACTCATTTTCAACTACACATTATTTAATAAAATAATATTTTCCATCACATCAATAACTTTTCTTTTATTTTCAACCACATATTTTCCATCACATCAACTGTAAAAATACATTTTTTTTTCAAAAAATGTACATCAAACAAGGGCTCACTATCAGCAAGAACATATGAATTCCATTTACAACCTTTAGCAAAACCACAAATGTTTATCTAAATCTTGTTGTCAACACAAGTGTAGTTCTCGTTTTTACCATATTTCTTTTCAAGATTTTAGGAAGGTACACCTATCACTGCAATGTGTCATATATTCTTTACTTCCATTTATGTTTAATAAACATTTGTGAAAATCACTGGACTATTTTCATGTGTTCGATGGAGTTTTAACTATTCCCTTTCCTCACTATTTATGTTCTCTTATATGTTAATTTCCTTGTCATGGACGTGTGTTTATTGATTTTCACAACTTATGTACATCGACGTATCTTATTAAATTGTCCTCTATGTTAAAATGTTTGAGGTGAACTGTTTAATTTGTCGAAATAAAAGTCTCGAAGATTATGAATTCTCGGCAGATGAATACTTCCGGTGTTATGAATTGTCGTTTCCAACAGTTCGTCTCTATTATTCTCTACAAATGACTAAATATCGATATATGAGTTGAGTTAGCTGTCGATATGGACTATCGTTCTCGATAGTTTAATGCATTATTTCTCGACATATGGCAGCTTCTCGATAGATCAGTTTGGCAGTCATCTGTCCACATGTCCAACGTTGGTTCATCCGAACATTACACATACTTTTTTTGCTTTCTTACTCATGCGTTTCACATTAACATGTATGAATTATTATGATATGATCTTATTTTTTTTATTGTTGTACCTTGTTCTTGCATATGATTTTTGAAATCCCTGTTCCCGAAAATACTGCGCGCCATATATCTTAAAGGAATAATTTGAAGAAGTTATACTGAGTTAAATTTTGTTTATATCCTGTAAGAATGTTGAGTTGAAAACTAATGTTGAATATCTTCAGTCAGATAAAACACTTGAAAATTGTGTAAGAGTATCAGTTCAATTTTTATACTGATATTGAATGTAGATCTAGTACCCATGTATCGTGCGTGAAAAATTATTACCTCTTGTGTATGGGAAAATGTTGCCTATGTTATCCATGTTGAAGCTGGAATACCGTATTGTGGTTTGAATATCGTAATGCAGTAAATCAACATCTTTAGGAATCCCCATCGAATTCATGGTTGATGCATGATTTTTGCAAGTCATAGTTCATTGCCTATTGGTGCTTCAATTCGTTGAAGTATGTAAAAATCCCAGATGACCATACTACAATTAAGATACAAAGGTACTAATGAAAATTTACTGCTAACAACTACATACATGAATTTTTAAGAGAAAATGGTACACACTCATAGTACAATTAGACCTTAAACCATCATACCAATTGTCTGTCAAATTAAGTTTGAGCCATGACTTGGTGGTTGGGTAGTAAATCACCATAGTTGCTTCCCTCCAAGAAGGTCATTATAAATAACATGGCATCACTTCATTATGAGTTACACTTAAACACTTCATAAACTTTGTGACATTGTATACTACTCACCTATACAAACAGTTTCACCGATTGCGTTGCATTCTCCATAATGGGTTTGTCCACGGGAAGCAACAAACTGTTCAACCTTAATGAGCCTCAGCCAATACCTGATTCGTCCCCATTATTTTCCATCATAATTTCGTCGAACGATGAGGAAGTCAACCCTAGAAATGTTAGGAGAGCCATTTTCGCCGTTCCTTTTCCCAACCTTGATGAAGTTGCAAGTGAAGTATCATAATCATCGAAGAGTGTGGTCGATGGGGGGTTCAAGTTCATGGTTCGGTACGAAGATGAATCCGATGACGATGAGTGGTTGACAAACGTTGTAACTCCTGAGATAATTGTCATAAGCTCGAATGATTATGATGAAGACAGTGGGGGAGAAAGTTCAAACATCGACAATGAATGAGGTGGGCGATAATTGCATATGGTTGTGTACAAAGAAATAAGTATGTACTTCTTTTGTTTTGCTTTGTCAGTGATGAATTTGGTAGCGGTCTTTACCAAATACTAGCAACAACATGTCCCTTATGCATCGTATGTATAGTTATAGTTTGTAGTCCATGCCAACTGTCGAGAACGACAAAACAATATGTCAGGAATGATGATTAATTGTTGAGGTGTTATGCAGTATTATGTCTATGGATCCGTATTTTGGTTGTGAACTTAAACATGTCTTCTACTATTTGCAGACGATAATGGAATGATAATGATTATGTAAGTTGAAAATAATAATGCAAGTTGAGAATATACTGGGGAACACCATACTACGAGAATGACAGAATCCATCTGTCGGGATCAACAGTTTAACTGTCGGGATGTTGTGTAGTTTTTCTCGATATGAGGATTCGTAATTTTTATGCGAATATAACGACCAATAACGTCTGCAAACGATATTGAAAAGAAAATAATAATATAACTTCAGATTGTATAGTGCCATGTGGGAACATTCAGCCGGAGGTATATTCAAGTTCGGGACTTCGAACTTCAATTCAATTTAAGTGTGGGGATCAAGAATACCTAGTTTGTCCTTCAATCGTAACATAAGTCCGGTTAGGGTAATACTTGTTAGAACTAAAATGGAAGTAGTTTTGTCACCTCTCCACTTTCATTCGTCATCCACATGAACAAACTTTTTCCCATACGACACGATGAATCTCAACTGATTACTCATACATGAAATATTGGAATTGCAACGGTAAGAATTCCGCACAATAAATACGTCAACATTTAATAATATGAAAGTAGAACTTCCGAATATTTCAATCCATCCAGTAACAAAATGTGAAATCAAGGGTTTCAATAGTTTTCAAGTGTTGAATTTGAGAGTTAAATTGTCTATCCCCGACAATTTTTTAATGTCGAGTTCGATAGTTTACATGTCTAACCTTAGAGTTAATACCCTAAATAGTCACTGAACTTCGTCAAAAGTTCCTAGGAGGTCACCGAATTTTAAAAATACCCTAAATAGTCACTGAACTTTGTAAAAAGTTCTTAGGGGGTCACTGAATTTCAAAAATTCCCTAAATAGTCACTAAACTTTGCCAAAACTTCCTAGAAGATCATTGAACTTTGTAAATTGGGACCCCATACATCAATGGTTCGATGACCTTTTAGGAAATTTTTGCAAAGTTGAGTGACAATTTAGGAAAGTTTTGGCAAAGTTTAGTGATTATTATGGAAATTTTTGAAGTTTAGTGACCTCATAGGAACTTTTTACAAATTTCAATGACTACTTAAAGTATTTTTGAAATTCGGTGACCTCTTAGGAACTTTTGACAAAGTTCAGTGACTATTTAGGGTATTAACCCTCTAACCCGACGGTTTCAAATGAACTATTTGATAGTTGAATTGTAGGAAATGTCGGGAAGCTTGAAAATATGTATTTGGTACATTGAAAGAAATTATTCAAAACATTAATGGTAATAATCAATTCTCAATTACAACATGACAACATCTTCCCAAAAATAAATAACTCAATACTTCATTAAATATGAAATCCTTCACATTTTGTAAATGATATTGGTATCTTTACTTTTCAAAAATATTTCAAAAACCAAACAAATTAATGAATAATAGTTTCAAAAATTCAATCATTACATTTGATGATGTTGTATTTAACATTTAAAAAATAATAAGTTATAAGATAAAAAAAAAAAAACAATTTGTAATGGTCAACCTCTCAAAGTGGATGACGAATTCAATAGTAATGTATTCTTGATCAAGGAATGAAGAAGATTGAGAAGAAGTTAAGGTTTGTTAATGATCAGAAGATATGTGTTTATGTTAACTTTTCAAATTCTTTTATCTTTTTTTTTTTAACAAAATTCATATTACTCAATATAATATACATATATGCAATGTTTATAATATACAAAGTAAATCATCACATCATAATATTAATGGCATTCAAATCAAGCATTAAATGCTCCTAAAATTGTGTCACTAAGGGTAATTTGGACCTTTCATACAAAAAAGTGACATTTTTGAGTACCAAAAGTGAAAATGACAAATTTTTGAGAATTTTCAAATTCAGTGACATTTATGAAAATTCCCCTTGCATGATTTTGTGGATTACAAGGTTTCTGATTCTTGAATTATTATGGCGAGAGCTAAAATTGGGGGTTTTCATTTGTGTGACGGAACAATCGTGAAATTGAGCTTTAATTGTGTTTATTTGACTGAGCTTTAATTGTGTTTATTTGATAGAGAAATATAAACTCTCAAAATGATCAATTCATGAATTAAGCAGTTTTTATGTTTCATTTTTTACTGCAAAAAAAGAAGTATTATTAGGATGAAAAAATTGGAGGTACATTATATGAATTGATATTTATAAATGGGTAACGGGTGTAATTCCCTCATAAAGGAATTATTAATAGTGGAAATTACATCCACATATAGCTTTCAATTTCACAATTCAAAAATAAGATTTATAAGTTTTTTATTCAAAATTTTGATAATTATTTAAATTCATAATATTTATACTATTATAAAATTAAATTAATTTACATATCCACCCATATCCCTCCACCCCTAATTTGGCCCCGCTAGATTTACGATTTTGCTAGTGGTACATCACCGTGTACATCGAAGTGTACACCCCACTCATATGGAGGTAGGACATATTTGAATAAAAAAATATTTTACACAAGTAGGTCCCACCCCACGTGAGGAAGGTGTACACTCTTATGTACTTTTTTGATGTACAACTAGAATTATTCCTAGATTTAACGGCACCAATTGCAGCCGCACGCAAGCAACATCACCAACCACCAATGTGCGTGCTCAACAGCGACTAGCGCTGTGGCGATGGTCTCGCTACGATGACCCTAAAGATTTGAGCAACGCAGCGACGACATCGAGATGTTGATGTAAAGTTGTATCATGCTGGAGAGTAGAATTGAAAAACTGCAGCGGTGATGGCGATGTCGCCGAAGACCACAGTTGCAGCGCGAGCATGAGCGGTCTCTATGCTGGAGTTGGGTTGTGGTCTGATGCCGAATGATGGGGAATCTGGGGAACGATTTGATTCAACGACGAATGACTTGGGAATCTGGGAAAAATTAGGTATTGATCTGTGGTGGTGACTATAGTGTGTTTCGCCATTGAAGCGGTTTTTGGTGTTTTTTTCACCGCTGTAGCAAGTTTGTAGTGTTTTGCAGCATTTTTGTGATGGTTTTTGATATGGTGGTAGTGGAGTGGAGTGTGGTGTGGTGTGGTGGTGGTGGAGTGGGGCGCCGGCGATTTTGGATTTGATTTGTTGATGGTGTTTGGGTGGCGGTGGTTTTGTTGGATTTAATAGAGGCTATGGTTTTTGTTGGCAACGGTGGTGGCAATTTTGAAGTTGAAAATGGAAATTTGTTGGATGTGATGGTGGCGGCACTAGCTGCCGTGGTAGATTGGGGTTGGGTGGGTATGTGATGAGATTAAGAGTGTTTGTGATCAATTATTTGAAATTTTGATAAGTAACTTAGATATTTTGTGATTAATAAATAATATGTAACAAATAACTTGTAACCAATAAATAATATGTGAACTAAAAAATTGAATTGTGACTTATAAAATTTGTGATTTGTGACCGATAAATAAATTATTACTTATAATTTTTTGATTTGTAACCATTGAATAAATTGTGACTTATAAAAATTTTAATATATGATCGTAAAATAATTTGTAATCAATAAAGTTTTTGATTTGTGATCGAGAAATAATTTATGACCAATTAATTCAATAATTTGTGAATTATAAAAAAATTTATTTGTGATTGAAAATAATTTGTGAATTTGTGATGAAATAATATAAAATTGTAACCTTAATATAAAATTTAATTAATATCTGATTTTTGAATTTTATTTCTTAATTTTGAAATTGATTATACTTAATTTCTTAGATATTAATTTTTTTTGGATACGTATGAGTTGGCCCTAAAACTACGGACAGCACCATGGACGACAAAATTAATGGACCTCTATTAAGAAACCTACATAGAAACAGGATCAGTAACCAGAGCCACAACTTCAATTCGACATGTGAAATACAATTCGACATGTGAAATACTAGCCCCACATGAAGTGGGGAATCAGCTCTTTAGAATTGATTTAACTCCTGGTTCTCGAACATTGTCAGACAATAAGCCAACCCAAGATCTATATTTGAAGGGATAAGATTTTAGGATTTCTAATTCTTTTAAGATTATGTTTTTTTTTTTTTTTTAGTTTTCTTATATTAATAGGATTATGGAATGATTTTACTAATAAATATAGAGGTATTGTACAATTTTCAACAACAATCAACTATTATTTAATATATACAAGACATAATTATTCGAATATTATTTTTATTTATTACATAATTTCATAAACGCTTCTGTACCAATTATCAAGATGAATTTATATAATAGATATCTATTAGATCGTGAATTCATGTACCAACAGTAGAAAAACAATATTCGCCTATTTCTTAACTATATTTAGTGGGTGTTTGGTGCGAATTAAAATTAGATTTTTAGTAGATTGTGATAGAAGTTTTTGAAATGCGTGGTTGAAAAACCGTCGAACCCATAAAAGATGTGGTTAATATTAATTGTTTCACTTTGACTTAAATTAAAATTAGATTTTAATCTGAAACAAACAAGGCTTTAGTAATATCCATTTCATAAAAGCAATAATTTGGTATGGCAATAAAATAATTTATTAAAAGCAAATGGAACTGATCACACTTTTTATTTTTTTGCCTGCCTTCATTACGACATGTTCAATAGAGCATTTGCATGCTCTTGTACAACCTTCCATGCCAAGTTGACGTGCCAATTTTCTGTAAGGCTCGCACCCACTGCAAACCGCATCACATAAACGCCGCCGATCACTGCATGAGTCATGTATATCTTACCGGACTCGTTGATGGATTCCAGTAACTTGGCGTTGAAGTTATTGGTGGCTTCCTCCTTGGTGATGATCTGTTTTTTTCCGATTTCTATCGGTGAAATCCTGAAACAGACAGTAGCGAAATTTCTAGGTACGACCACTTCAAACCTCTTGTCCATGGCTATTAGGCTCTCAAAATTTTTTGCCATGTTTACGTGACTTCTAAGGAATTTTCTGAGATTGTCGACGCCATAGCTGCGGAGAACGAGCCATAATTTTAGGGACCTGAACCTCCGGCTTAGTGTGATTTGCCAATCTTTATAATCGACGACCTGATTAGAGTCAGAGGCTTTGTTTCTCAAGTACTCGGGATAGGTCGATAGAGCTTTAACTAGGGCGCCCGGGTTTTTCACCCAAAGGCAGCAACAGTCGAGGGTGCTGAAGAACCATTTGTGTGCGTTGAAACTGAAAGAATCTGCATTTTCAACGCCGTCAAGAAAATGGCGAAACTCGGGGCAAATGCATACACTACCTGCATATGCAGCATCAACATGAGCCCAGATTCCGAACTCTTTCGCAACTTCACAGAGTGGATTCAGTGCATCTACGGCGGTTGAAGAGGTGGTTCCGATGGTGGTGCAGAGGAATAATGGAACAAGCCCCGCTTCGATGTCGGCCTCAATTGTTGATCGGAGTGCCACAGCGGAGAGTCCAAATGCATCGGCCTTTGTAGTTGAGACTGCTCGGAAATTGTTGGGGTTGATACCTGCAATTTGAGCTGCCTTTTGCAATGCAGAGTGGGTTTGATCAGATCCATACACCACAAGTTTGTTGATATTCTCCCTACCGATCTTCTTCAACATCTGATCCCTGGCGGCCACCACCGTGCACAATATGGCCTCGCAGGTGGTTCCCTGCAAAACCCCACCGCCGCCGCCGGAAAACAGGAATTCATTGGGAAGCTTTAGCATTTTCCCCAGCCAATCCATCACTATACTCTCCAGCTCCGTCGCCGCCGGCGACGACATCCAGTTGAAACCCACAACATTGAATCCAGTGCTAAGCATTTCCCCAAGAAATCCTGCAGTGCTTCCACTGGAAGGAAAATAAGCATAGTAATTTGGACTCTGCCAATGTGTAATACCTGGAACTATATCTTTCTGCACATCTCGCAGAATTTCTTCAAGCGGTTCCGGTTCACAGGGTGCAGATTCTGGCAACCGTTGCCGGAGATACCCCGGTTGGACTTGGCTTCGGACAGGATATTTCTCAACATTTTCGTAATAATCAGCGAGGAAATCAATGACCATGTGGCCTTGCTTTCGGAATTCTTCAGGGTCTAGAGGCTTAATGGTTTCATTTTCATGTTTCTGGACCTGAATGCTTTCCATTTTGGATAGCTATAAGTGAATAGGATTTTGTTTTCACTTCTAAGTTGCTTTTTAGAGGAAGGTCTTGAGCACATATATAGAGGAATATGTATGGAGAGGAGGGACATAAAAGCCCTAAGAGAGTAGATTAGAGCATTCAATCATTTTTGAATAATTTTAACCCTACTATAATTCAATTATTTTAATAATTTCTTACTTTTCATTTTTCAATATATATTTTATTTATTTAACCATTTAATATACATATACATTTGACATTTCATCTGTATGCTTTCATTAATGTATGAATTTCTTACTATTAATTCTCAATTAATTAACATTAATATTCATTTAATTAATACTCATCTTCATGCATTTCACTGTTATTGATTCTAATTATAAGTTAATTGGAATTTCACATTCCAAAGAATAACTTCATTTATTATTATGATGATGGAACATCGGTGATATGAGAATAATGTGGTTTTCATTTTTAAAATTGTTAGAATTATGGTCGAGCTTAATTTTCTAGTTAACTAACAAACGTTTCCGTCCATTTGTCCTTTTGCCGCATCCACTTGAAAGATTTGAAACCACATGGGCAACAAGTGGAAGGTAAAGGTAAAGGTAAAGGTAAAACTTGCAAAGATTAAAAATATTTAGAACTGTGACTGAAATTGTACCTCAATTTTAACAACAAATTTCATAAAATCGACAAAATACTCTCTATTTATTTATGATTCATTTTTACCAACTTATAATTTTAACAACTAAAAAAAATACAAACAAAACCTAGATTTATTGAAATTTTTATTGATTTCAGCATTTTCTTGCTGTAAATTACAGACGCATTAAACTTGGGGATAAGATTTTAATTAATGCGACAGTCAAAAAATGCAGGAGGGAGGGGCAGTTGTATAAGCATATCTGCACCACGTGGGTTCACCAACGACTGTTTTGCCATACATTTCAGGCATTTTTATTTTAATTAGTCAACGTTGAACGCCCGTAGATGTTATTATGAAAAAATTTATAAGTTTTGTAAAAATAATATTTAAATATACGTAAAATATTAATCAATTTAGAATTAATTAATATTAATAAATATATACGCAACAATGAATGTTAAATTATTTATTTAATTTTCAATTAAGTAAAACTAAATATTAATTAGTATACATGAATGTGAATAATGAAATCCATTCTTGAATGTGAAATTCTAAATAACTTATAATTGGAATTAATAACACTGAAATGCATAAATGGAGATAAATATTAATTAAATGAATGTAACTATTAATTAATTGATAATTTATAATAGGAAATTCATACATTAATGAAAGCATCCATGTGAAATGAATATATCAAATATACATGTATTTTGATAGTAACTAAATTGTTAAATAAATTAAATATATATTAAAAAATAAGGTATCATTGAAATATTTTTTCATGGCTTGATAGATAATTTTCATTCGCACTTTCTCCAATAAATCTTTTATTCTAATCCAATGAAAAGAGATAATTACCTATAACCCTTCTCGTGAGTAATACAATAAAGGATTTTTCCATACAGTCAATAATGGGAGGCTACCCCTTTAATGTAATACTAAACTCTTTATTTGGTCTATTAATGATCGAAGAATGCCAGGAAAAGGGCATTGAACAAGCTCATATCGTGATCTTAGATGGAAAATTAGACAATTGTTATTTTGCCAATATTTGGGGGTTCCTTAATTTTCTTTCTTCTAGAAAGAGGAAATAGGGATTTCTTGAGTGCTTGAGTTTATTTATGGCATGAAATAACTCGTAGTATGGACCTAACTTATTGATACGTTCCTCTATTCCTCATATCCTATGTATGGTATCTCGGGCTTCATTTTGTAAGCATAAGCTATCTAAATAGAGTCATTCAATGAAGGGTAAGCGAATTCTTCTTATTCCCGTGTTTGATCTCTAACCTGTAGAGAATGAAGAGGGGCCCTTCAGCTAAGGAAGAGTCATCTTAACACCTGCTATGCTAAAAAGAGGATTGATTATCCCTATAGGGGCGTCGTCCTTGGCAACGCAGTAGATAGTTCCTTTAGTGCATTAGATCGAATTATAGTAGAGATAGAATCATAAATTAAAATCAAGGAATATATATATGACAATGAATGTTAAATCATTTATTTAAATTTTAATTAAAGTAAAATTGATGTCAATTATTATACTTGAATGTGAATAATGAAATGCATTCTTGAATGTGAAATTCTAATTAACTTATAATTAGAATTAATAACATTGAAATACATAAATGAAAATGAATATTAATTAAATGAATGTGAATATTAATTAATTGAAAATTAATAATAGAAAATGCATACATTAATGGAAGGAAACATGTGAAATGAATATGTTAAATGTACATGTACATTGATAATAATTAAATTGTTAAATAAATTAAATATCTATTGAAAAATAAAAGGTAAGGTACTATTGAAATAATTGAACTATAGTAGGGTTAGAATCGTCCAAAAATGATTCTCACTTGATGTGGTATTTAATATATTATAAACTAAATGATTAAATAAATTAAATATATTGAAAATGAAAAGTGAGATATTATTAAAATAATTGAATATTATACGTGATAATGAATATTAAATCGTTTATTTAATTTTTAATAAAGTAAAACTAATGTTAATTATTATACTTGGATGTGAATAATGAAATACATTCTTAAATTTGAAATTCTAATTAATTTATAATTATGTATTTTAATTATCATATATAGACTTTAATAATGAAATTCATTATTGAATATGAAAAATCTAACTAATTTATAATTAAAATTAATAACACTGAAATGCATAAATAAAAATGAATATTAATTAAATGAATGTTAATGTTAATTAATTGAAAATTAATAATAGAGAATTCATACATTAAGTAACCAGGTGAAATGAATCTGTTAAATGTAAATGTACATTGATGATAATTAAATGGTTGAATACATTGAAAAATGAAAATTAAAATATTGTTGAAATAATTGAATTATAGTAAAGTTAGAATCGTAAATTAAAATCAATATACATGACAATGAACGTTAAATCATTTATTTAATTTTTAATTAAGTAAAACTGATGTTAATTATTATACTTGGATGTGAATAATGTAATAAATTCTTAAATTCGAAATTCTAATTAACTTATAATTAAAATTAATAACACTGAAATACATAAATTGAAATGAATATTAATTAAATGGATGTTAATGTTAATTAATTGAAAATTAATAATAAAGAATTCATACATTAAGTAAACAAATGAAATGAATCTATTAAATGTAAATGTACATTGATGGTAATTAAATGGCTAAATAAATTAAATATCTATTGAAAAATGAAAAATAAGGTATTACTGAAATAATTGAACTATAATAGGGGTAAAATCATTTAAAAAATAATTTTCACTTGATGTGATATTTAATATATTATAGACTAAATAATTAAATAAATTAAATACATATTGAAAAATGAAAAGTAAGGTAATTGAATTATAGTAAAATTAAAATCGTAAATTAAAATCAATGAATATATACGTGACAATGAATGTTAAATCATTTATTTCATTTTTAATTAAGTAAAACCGATGTTAATTATTATAATTGGATGTGAATAATGAAATGTATTATTGAATGTGAAATTCTAATTAACTTATAATTAGAATTAACAACACCGAAATGCATAAATAGAAATGAATATAAATTAAATGAATATAAATTTTAATTAATTAAAAATTAATAATAGAAAACTCAATTAATGAAAGCAAACATGTGAAATAAATTTGTTAAATGCACATATACATTGATGATAATTAAATGATTAAATAAATTAAATATATATTAAAAAACGAAAAGTAAAGTATTATTAAAATAATTGAACTATAGTATGGTTAAAATCATTCAAAAAATAATTCTCATTCGATGTGATATTTAATATATTATAGATAATTTAAATGATGAAAGAAACTAAGCTAGACCAAATCACATGTTTGTCCATAATGAATCACGATTCTTTTAAAATGAAAATTATCGCTTTCAATAGTTCGATGAATAAAAAAATTATGGACAAGTGTTTGTTGTATTATTAGATGAGTAGGTATAGACTGTCTTAAAGAAACAATTATTACGATATATAGATTTTGTTTTATTTTTTGAAAATTGCTTAACTTGGACTATCGAAAAAA
Source organism: Fraxinus quadrangulata (assembly GCA_903798255.1). NCBI lineage: Eukaryota > Viridiplantae > Streptophyta > Magnoliopsida > Lamiales > Oleaceae > Fraxinus > Fraxinus quadrangulata. Next base: position 55,060 of record CAIGRB010021765.1, read on the forward strand.
CTTGAGCTCCTGTTTGAAATGAATTAAAATTAAAATTTTAAATTAAATTAAAGTTAACAATAAATTTTATCCATATATCTCATGGGACTCATAGTTTTTGAGCCACACATTTTATAAATTTTTATCAAAATCTACTAAAAATCTGATTTTAATCCTCGCAAAAAAGTTTTGAATGGTAGGGTTGACAGCAATTGTCGGAGAGTATAAAATGATTGGTCGTGACTCGTGAAACTCGTTCTTGGAAGCATCTCAAACTTTAATATATAATAATCTGAAAACGCCAATTTTAATAGATGCACTAAGTTTTGCTGGCCACAGAAATAAAGAAATAATTATTAGTAAACGACACTAGTGACTGTCTTGTGTCAGCGAGAGAAGGAACAATTGTGGTGATTTTTTGCTAGAAATTTAATTTTATGATGCACATCGATATAAAACACAAATTAAGCGAGCTTAAAATATATTAAAATTTATCTCATGTTTTCGATGAGTATGATAAAAGCTTCTCACTGTTGATGTGACAGAAAGAACAATAAGTACGATTCTCTAAATGTATGACTGTTGCAAAGAAACGTAAGGTTATTCTGTCACATCAGTAGTGGGTAGTTTTTACCCTATTTATTGTGGGCAAAAGATCAAATCTGTAAAATAGATCTCTCTCTTGAAACCATAATCATAGATAGATACAATTTATTATCTCACGGCAAGCACAATTACACAAGCCAAAAGATAAATATCCCTCCCTTTCTCTTTTATCGTGCAAGACAAAGTTAAAACTAATTGATATATTGTTGAGAGAAGAGGGGATATTTTAGGACTTGTTTGATAGAGATTAAAATTCAATTAAAATTGAAAATTTAGTCATTATTGTGTCTCACTCGTCTAATAAAAATCAATAATAACGACTAATTTTTCAATTTTAATTCGATTTTAATATCTACCAAACACGCTCTTAATTTTTATAATCGTCAAAATAGATTATCACCCACTATAGAACTCTATTTGACCTATACTAACTCCACAAATCAAGACAAATGGTTTAAGCCCATAAACGTTCACCAAGCCCAAAATATTAGTTATGATCACACATAACTTATTGGGCCTTCAAGCAATGTTAAGCTAAAGTCCAACTGATTTTATTAAAATAAAATCCCAATTAATATTGCACACTAAAAAAATTCTAATATTATCCCACTTGGGCAATATTGATTGACATCCTTATATTTATATAGAAAAATTTCGAAATTGACCATGTGGCTGCCTATCTTGACAAAAAAAGTTATGTAAAAAGTTTTAGCATCCACAAGTCTTGAAAATCATTAACGGATAATCACATTTAAACATGTCATGTTCGATCCAATTACCAAAATCAAATCATAGCCGTCAAAATGTATTTATTTATAGAAATTCACATTATGGTCATAACTTTGGCAATTAAATTACCATGAACACAATACGATTTTAAAGTGTAATACAGATGATGACGTGTACATCATGGTCCATAAGTCAAGTCTATATCAATCCCTTGACCATCACTATTCATGAAAGCCAAATCTGAACACCATCAATAGCAATATCAGGCAAGGTACAAACTTGGATATACATCAAGCTTCCAACAATGTTAGGATAGCTTATACACACACAAGGATGTGAGCGTTGTGTTGAGAGTATGGGTTAAGTCAGGGATAGCATAGACTAACAGAAAAAACAAAAAATAGTTCAACGGTGGATTTAGGGATGGGCCCAGCTGGCTTCAACCATGTCCTCCAGCTTATTTCAAATTTTCAAGGGTAATTTTTTTTTAACATATTAGCTCGATTTAAAAAAAAAATTAGTTCGATCCTAAATCCATCCCTGATTAATAGTTCGGAGTTTTCTAAAATAAGAGTTCACAAGTTGAGTGCATGACAATCCCGATGTAAGGAGACGATTTATGAAGCAGAAGTGAGAAAGATATAACTCCACATGAGACCTGAAATGATACTAATCATTTCATAAAGAGATGCAAAATAGGGGAAGCAATTGTTGACCCCGAAAAATGAGCCAACAGATGACGAGTCCACTCTCACTACGTCAAGCAAATTTTGGCGCGCTTCTACTAGAGAAATGGTGAGAAAGGAGGTAGTCTTGAATGCGGGAGGTGCTTCACAGCCAGAGACAAAGATATTTGAGTTTTGACGGGCTGAAACAAAGATGACCGCGCTAACAATGATCACCAACCGAAAACCAAAGTCACTAACCAAAGATCTCACTAAAATATGTGGAAGGATAGAAAACAATCGCGTATCTAAATTTTAAGATTGTCTATTAAGATATTTCTCTACCAAGTATGTATAATGAAAGATGAAAATGCTTGTAAAATTGTTTGTAAATATTTCTTGTTCATTCCATATTCGAGAGTTCAAGATCTGAGAATAAGAATCTCAATTTCAATTTTTCCAACTCCTTCTAAGTTACAAAGATGATCTATTTATATTGCATTGGCCGATGTGGTGTCCGTTAGATCAGAACCACGTGGCCTTATCTCCTTAGTTAAGGTTTCACATCATTATCTATTCATACAATTAATACATTGATAAGGGGTCGGTCGCCCTATACAATAGGCTGACACCCTGACATCCTCTATTACAAGTATTACATCAATCACTTCTAAAAGATATTCAAATATATTGTAAGAGACAGCGTCGGCTTATGATCTTCGAATGAATTGAGAGCCTCAGAGCTAGTCCCGGAGCTGGTCCTCTGAGTGGAGAGGTCCAGCTCCTTTTTTTCGTTTCTTTATGCAGTGTTTCAACCCAAGTATAGTGCTTCGTTAATTGAGGCAGTGCATCGGTATGAGCTTCGGTATTTTGCATAATTTCTTTACATTTTGACCGTTTGGGTCTTTGTTGACTTTTCTGTTGATTCTCTATCCACGTTGATTGCTACATGACATTTTAACTTTGAGCCTTGGTGGCGAGGCATAACAATAGTCCCCAAATTTTAGGCATGTTTATTTATGTAATGCATGGACTTGAATGTAAATAAAATTTTAGCAGTGGGTGGTTTATATCATACCATAATATCTCCAATGTGCATGACTTGTGCAGACCTCCTAACAGTGTTGTTTTGAACTTTTTTACTTAGAGTTATTTACTTTCTAGAACAATTTGGGTGGAGGGTCAACAAAGTAAGGAAATTTCGAGGTTGTCTTGTCTGAAGTGCATTTGCAAAGCTGAAGCTTCGTTTGAACTGGCTGAAGAGGTGTGGGTATGGCCCTTACTGGGCCTCAGAATTGACAATTACAAGGAGCTTTGACTTTAATATGGTTGAGGGACACGAGGCTTCCTTAATTATTGCGCCCAAATGATTTGCTGTCGTAGTACGTTTTCATGAAAAGACAGCTGATGCGGTTAAATTTCCTATACACGTAACCGTCACCGCATTTAATAGATAATGATGGCTGCCTCCATCACATTTTGCGAACTTCGGGCGCATGAGAGTGTGTGAAGCAGACGCTCTGATCTGAGCCGTAGAAGATGAAGTGGTAGACGTGATGAGTAGTTCAGATTTAATCTTCAAATGAATGATCGGATGACCCAGATCGACATCTAACAGCTGGGATTAAGAAGCCCCACCTATAAAAGGCAAACACTTGTGGGAAAAATTACTTTACACGAATCTCAAAATAGCATTCTTCAAACTTCCACATAAATTTGAAAGTGTTGGCTTCAGTGATTTTGGCAAGTGGTTTGGCCTCTACTCATTGGTGAAATAATCAATGACGTCAATTGTGAAACTCTAATTTCCTCTCCCTTTGAGAAGAGGTCCTATGAGGTCAATTCCCCGTTTAGCAAATGGCTAAGGGCTAAATACAACATTAAGCTCTTGGGAAGGTTGCCTCTGAATAGTTGCAAAGCGTTGGCATTTATCACATTTTCTAACAAACTATTGCGCATCATTTTTTAAGGTGGGACAATAATATCATTACCTCAATACTTTCTGTGCCAAGGACCATCATCCTGTGTGCTTCCCACATACCCCTTCATGAGTGCATAATTAGCTTGCTCTTCTCCAATGCATCGGAGTAAGGGTAGTGAGAACCCAGGTTTGTATAGTACATCGTCTTGGAAGACGAAGTGAGCAGCTCATCTTCTGAGCTTCTGGGCCTCTTCTTTTTCAGAGGGTAATGCTTGGTCTTTGAAGAATGATATAATTGGCTTCATCCATAAGGGAGTATCCTCGACCCACATTATCACTTCGCTATAGTGGTGGAGGGTTTGGAAAGATACTCTATGGGCACCACAGTGAGTAGTTCTGAATCTTTACTGCTCGCTAGTTTTGATAGGGCGTCGGCACGAACATTTTTCGTACTTAGGCTTTCAAAAGAGTGGATGAATTTCATAACCAATTTCAAGTACACAGTCATGGACTTATCTCTAGCTGAAAAAATACCATGTACCTGACTTACTACTAGTTGGGAATCGCTACTGATAGTGAGTCTCTTTACTTGCATTTCTCTTGCTAGTCTGAGGCCAACAAAGAGGGCTTCATATTCTGCTGCATTATTGGTGATTTTGAAATCGAATTGTACAGTACAAGTAAGCTTATGTTCTTCTGGACTGACAAGGACCACGCCTGCTCGTGACCTTGTTTCCCCAGACGATCCATCCATAAAGAGGCTCCATGTTGGAGGTTCGACATGTTCCATCTCTTCTTCCATTTTTGGAATAGGAGTGAATTCAGTTACAAAGTCTGCAAGGGCTTGCAGCTTGATGGTAGCCCTTGGTTTAAATATGATGCCAAATTCACTGAGTTCCACAGCCTATTTTAGTAACCTCCTCGAAGCATTGGGCTTCCGCAGCACTTACTTGGGAGAAAAATTTGTCAACGCTTGAATAGTGTGAGCCTAAAAATATGGTTTCAATTTTCAAGAAGCTATCACCAATGAGAGGGCTAGCTTCTCTATGTTTGGATAACGAGTCTTTGCTGCCAAAAGTGCTTTGCTCACATAGTAGACGGTCAGTTGGTGATCGTTTTCCTCCCTTATCAAAACCAAACTGATGGCATCAATGGTTACTGCCAAATATAGCTGTAGTGGCTAATTGGCCATGGGCTTGGAGAGGAGATGAGCCTGTCCTAATTGCTTTTTCAGCTCTAGAGGGCTTCCTCACATTCCTCTATCCATTGGAACTTAGTTCATCAATAGAGAATTTTAAAAAAAGGCAGACACTTGTCTGTTGCCTTAGAGATGAAGTGATTTAAGGCAGCTACATGTCCGATGAGGCTTTGTACCTCTTTCAATTTTTGAGATGCACTCATGTCGGTTAAAGCTTTAACCTTTTCAAGGTTAGCTTCAATGCCTCTTTAGTAGACTTTCCAGAAGCAACTCCAAAGACACATTTTAAAGGATTGAGCTTCATCGGATATCTCCTCAAGATTTGAAATATTTCATTAAGGTTCTTAAACATGATCCCGTGCCTTTAGGCTCTTCACAGCATGTCGTCCACATAGACCTCCATGGTTTTTCTAATTAGATCGGCGAACATTTTATTGACAAGTCTTTGGTAGGTGGCCCCAATATTTTCAACCTGAAAGACATGACCTTATAACAATAAAGACCTTTGTTTGTGATGAAGAAAGTATGTTCTTCATCTGCTGGGAACATTAGGATCTTGTTGTATCCGAAATATGTGTCCATGAAGCTAAGAAGTTCATGTTCGGCAGTCAAATCCACAAGTTGGTATATTCTGGGAAGTGGAAAGCTGTCCTTAGGACAAGCTTGGTTTAAGTTTGAAAAATCTACACAAAGGCTCCACTTTTTGTTATGATTTTTTTACCAATACTAGGTTAAAGACCCATTAGGATACACCGACTCCCGGATGAATCAATTGTCAGTCAGCTTCTAAACTTCATCTTTGAGAGTTTCATATCTCTTAGGGTTGAGAGCTCTTCTTTTTTGCCCGTGTATCGTGACCTTTAGGTCAATATTCAAACGATGACAACTGATCATTGGGTCAATACCAACCATATCTTCGTGCTTCCCAGTAAAGACATCAAGATTTTTCAGTAAGAAACTTTTCAGCTCCTCCTTAGCTTCTATGGGCATATTTCTTCCAACCTGCAATCGTTTGGAAGATTCATGTGGGTCTACTGAAAAGCTCTCCAGTTCTTCCATAGGTACTATCTAAGGCTCGCAATCAATAAAAATGAGGATTCGGCTCCTCCAAACTAATTGCTTCTTCAGTAGCTCTCCTTTCTTCAGTGATGGTCTGTTCTTCATAGATAGCCTCTTTTTCAGAGGTATGTATAACTCCATGGATAGCCCCCTCTTCAAAGGCATCCGTCGTTTTGATGTCTTCCCCTTATTTAGGGTTTTTCCCTTGTTTAGGGATGTCATCCATGTCAATATCTGTAATGATCACATTAACGTTTCTTAGTTCGACTTTCGTTGGGAGTTCGAGTAAAATTCCTTTACACTTCTTTGATCACCTTGGATCGTTGCAATTCCATTCTCCGTTGGAAACTTCATGCATAAATGATGAATGGAAGTGACAGTCCAGAGTTCCTTCAAGGCTGGCCTTCCTAATAGTCAATGGTAAGCGGAGCAATTATCAACCACCAAAAATTCCATGAAGTGGTGAGCAGTCAAGGGTGTAATACCCATCTCTATTGTTAGAGAGATCTTACCCCTTGGGACGATGCTATCTCCCGTGAAACCGTACATGGGGAAACTCATAGGGGTCAGCTCATGGTCAATTTTCATCTTGATATAAGTGGTTCCAAAAATGATATTGGCCGAACTTCCATTATCCACTAACAATCTTTTCAGACCATTACAGGCCACAATGGCCCTCACTACTAGGGCGTCATAGTATCGATAATGCATTCCTACTGTATCTTCTTGAATAAATGTGATTGGTGGAATTGTTCTTTCAACAGTGGTTCGGTTAACTATGAAGCTTGTCATAGGAATGTCCTTTGCTTCCCTAGCATAATTTCTTTGTAAATTCCTAGATTCTCTCCCCAACATATGGGTCTCCAAAGACTGTATCAATTTCTCTAATGGGCTTCTGGCCATCAATTGTTAGGGGGGCTTCATATTTGCCTTTGTCCGTCTCTAGGTCTTTTAGCACCATTGTCCCTTCTCCTTGGGGCATCATTCCTGTTGGGACATCTTGGCTTAAGCGTCTCTTCGGGGGGCTTGCCTCTTCCCTGATTTATGTCCTGTGGGTACCTCACGATGTCTCAATTGTCTTTCGTGCGGGGGTTGTATGAGTGATGATACGTACAATAAATGGGCACTTCGTCCCTATTTCTAGGTTCAGCGCCTCGTCCTCTACCCCTCCCTCTTTGAGGGTGCCTCTAGTAGGGTTGGACTTAATGCATTTCTGCACCAAGGTTCACTTCCTCATAAGCTAAAATGGGTACCGCATTGAGTGTCACTGCGGCCAGTGCTTGTCCATGATTGAAAGTGGTCTGGTGATCCATCAAATGGGAGGTAGGACATTTTTCCCTTTGCATTTATGGAGGGAGGAGTCCTTGGTTGGCCCTGTTCTTATGATCTCTTATTTTTTAATTGAATATTTCGCGCCTTATCATTTTCAGTAGTGTATCATAGGTATTAGGGTCCTTGTTTTGCACATTCCTCTAGAAGAGAGAGTTTATGTCCAAATCTCTCCTTAAGGTAGTTAGAGCTTCCATATCTATTACTTGTACATATTAGGTCATCTCATCAGTGAAATGGGACAAGAAACTTTTCAAAAACTCGCCATGTTGTTATTGCATGTCTTGCAGGCGTTGAACTGGTCTTTCACCTTCTTTACTGGTAGCGAAGTGCTTTAGGAACGTACTTTTGAAGTCCGGCCAGCTCGGATACTTCCTTCTGACAATCTGATGTACCAAATTTCGACCATTTAGGGTCACGTGGAAGGCTTTACACTTCATGGCTGTGGTGGCTCCCTTCAGATTCATGTGGGTTTTGAAGTTGTTGAGATTCTTCGCTGGGTCACCTCTCCCATCATACTTCGGAATTTTAGGGAGTATGAAGTGATTCAGCATGGCATTTCTAATGGCTTGCGAAAATAGTGAATGAGCATCGTCATCATCAAGGTTGCAAGACCTCTATGGCTCATCAAAGCCCTTATCCACCATATATTGAGTTTACAAAAGTGAATGGGAAGGTTCTACTCGCTTCTGGCCCGATCCCTGCTCTCACGCTTATTTCTAGATGGAGGAATCCAAGGCTCTTCATGGCAAACTGGTTCTTCTTGTCTTTTGAACCGAAGAGGCTCCCGTTGCCTATTTTTAGGTGCAAGAGGGAGTTGAGCCTGCCTATTTCTAGGTAACCCTAGGCTCAGCCTATCGAAGACACTTGCTGACCTCTGAGGCAGGTCTTCTGGCTCATAGTTTGGAACAAAATTAAATAGAGCCTAATGAGGTCGTTCCGAGGCATAGTTAGTTGAGGTGTTAACTTCAACCTCCCTTTCTTGGGGGGCTTCCATCTTGTTGTGATCATACCTTGCCATTTGGCTTTGAACTTCTTCTTTCTCATGGTAATACTATGGAGGGTCTTAGAATGCGTTTATAGGGGCTACGTATGGAAGAACTGGGTATCCTCCTTGACCCTGCATGCTCATCAGTAGCTCATGCATAGCCCATGTTCTATTGGATTATGTTTCTCATATTGGCAGCCATTGTGGCGACCTCTATAGTGAGTCTAGCTGCTATCCTACCTCCACCTCTTGACCCACCTCATCTGTGTTGTTGGTGAGGCCTTGGGCGAGCAACTGGGATTGCCTGTGAGAGTTCCCCTTCTTTAGGGTGTTCCTTCGTCCTTCGGGGTACATTTTCTTTACTGTTTGAACTCATATTGACAAACACTTCTTTTGACCAAATGTTCTTTTCTTCAAGGATCAAATAAGCATAAGATTCACATGGCCATCCCTTAGGACTTTTCAACGGTTCTTTCTTCAAGAACGCTCATTTTTCAAGGGTTAGGAAATTCTTTCCAATGTGTCTCTTACTGGCTTCTCCCCACGAGACTTTCATCGTTAAATGTATGGTTTTCCACAGACGGCGTCAATTTGTTAACCCCAAAAAATGAGCTAACAGATGTCGAGCCAAGTCTCTCCAAGCCAAGCAAATTTCGGAGCATTTCTACAGGATAAACGGTGAGAAATGAGACAATTTTGAACGCGAGAGGTACTTTATGGCAAGAGACAAAGATGTTTGAGCTCCGACGAGTGAAATAAAGATAACCACGCTAACAATGATCACCAACCGAAAACCAAAGCCACTATTCAAAGAGCTCACTAGAATATGTGGAATGATAGAAAGTAATTGCGTATGTAAATTGTAAGATTGTCTATTAAGATATTTCTCTACCAAGTATGTGTAATGAAAGATGAAAATGCTCGTAAAAGTGCGTGTAAATATTTCTTGCTCTTTCCATATTCGAGAGTTCAAGATCTCAGAATAAGAATCCCAATTTCAATTTTTCCAACCACTTCTAAGTTAAAAAGAGGATCTAGTTATACTGCATTGGCCGACATGGTGTTCGTTGGATCAGAACAACGTAGCCTCATCTCCTTAGTTGAAGCTTTACATCATTGTCTATTCATATAATTAATACATTGATAAAGGGTCAGCCGCCCTATACAAAGGCTAACACCCTGACATCTTCTATTACAAACGTTACATCTATCACTTCTAAAGATACTCAAATATATTGTAAGAGACAACGTCAGCTTATGAGCTTTGGATGAATTGAAAGCCTCGAAGTTGGTCCTCTGAGTAGAGAGTTTCAGCTCCTTTCTTCATTTCTTTAGACAGTGTTTCAGCCCAGTGTAGTGATTCATTAATTGAGGCAGTGCCTCAATATGAGCTTCGGTAGTTTGTATAATTTCTTTGCATTTTGACCACTTGGGTCTTTGTTGACTTTTCTGTTGATTCTCTGTCCACGTGGATTGTTACGTGACATTTTGACTTTGAGTTTCGGTGGCGAGGTGTAACGGTAATTTTGATTGAGGAGAGAATGCAATAAAAAATGGTTCAACGGTGTCCATTTTATCCATTGTGCTTTCGACTCCAACAGGTTCAGTTTCATTTTTTATTTTTATTTTTCCCTTTTTGGTTAGTTTTTGAAAAAAATTAAATAGAAAAAAGGTCTTTGGAAATAAAATTGACCAAGTTGGTAAGTTGTGAATATTTTTAGGGATAAAATGGACCAAGTTGGCAAGTTGTGAGGGTATTAGTCAGATTCTTACAGAACTTTCCTTTACCAGATTTTCTTCGTTATTCTTAAATTCAATATTAAATAATTATATGTAATTTAAATTTAATGCATAATCAGATTCTATGAACTGATCAAAAAACACAAAAACAAATGTAGAAGAATCAAATTTGTGAATCTAACCGCAAGTTTACCACCTTGAATATTCTGAATTTTTTTTAAAAAAAATAGCATTAAAATGAGTTCTTCAATAGTTTTGTTGCAATTCTTTGCGACTTTCTAAATGTAGCATTATGCTCGTGGGTCTCGCTAGTGAAAAATACAAATGTTATGTATCTTACAATTTTTACGCCTTGGCTCGAAACCAAAAACTTCAACTATACCAAAATTTAGGCTAACACGGGAATAAGGAACAATGTTGGAATCAACCTTTTTTCTCCCGTCAAAGCTAAAAAAAAAATGTCAAAGATTGAGAATATTAACAATGACAAGAAATTAAGACCTACAAAAATACATTTTCATTTTATTCTAACTTCAAATACTAAACAAGGATTCAAGCCCATAACTATCCTGCATTTCAAGTACATTACTGTATGACTCAACTGTATGTGAGGGTATATCCTCTGGATCCCTAGTAGGTTTAACCCACCTCCCATGGAAATTACGTTCAAGTCCCTTATTTTCCAATTGGTACCAATTATGAGGAATTCTCAATTCATCCACAAGCATATTGCAATCTTTATTCACCAATACAACATCCCTTCTAGCATCTGATCTAAATGTCGTCGTGCTGTCGAGAAATCCATCGACTAAATGAAGATATGTTTCGAGCATATGAATTCCCATTAAATTCAACCCTTTCTTTAGATATGGAGATGATCTTATATCGAGTTTCAGTTCTACTCCCACGTGAGTGTATACCCACTCCAATGTACCCGTAATATCATCAAACCTTTGCAGACTCTCGTTGAAGACTATACCTGGCATTCTTGGGACGACATCCTGATTTATTGTCAGGCGTAAACTCTTGACACCCATTTGATAAAGTTCGTCCCGGAAGGCAATGTTGCCTACTCGGGGTGCTGCAAACGATATGACGCTGATCGGAAGGCCGGGAAAATTTTTTGCAGCTTCGTATGCATTAAGAAGTGCCAATGCACCACCGAGACTATGGCCTGTGATCGTTAGGCTAAGTTCTTCACCTCTTCCCTTGTAGTAATTCACTAGTTTCTTAACTTCTCTCATGACTTGTTCTGAGGCACTAGACTTATTGTACCTAGTGGACTCACTCTTAGATGTATACATACTAAGAAACCCATGTTCCACTTTCGCTTCTCCTTGTCCAATTGGCTCTAATTTCCTCTGCATATTATCGTACCATTCCGATGGTGCGACCGTACCACGCCATGCCACAACAATGTCACGTCGTCCAATTCGTCGTGTTTCTTGATCGTCACTCACTGCCACAAACCCAATCCAGTTTGAATCTTTGCTCCAAGTATCAGCAAATCTTGATCTTTCCAACCATTCAGGCAAATCTATTTTCGACATAGCGTATACGTATTTTGTGACCTTATAACCACTTTCGGTAAGGCCTAACTTTCCGAAAAGTTTTCTTTGATTGTACCGACAGCTTCCGCAATACTCAGAGAACGAATCGAAGTCGAATGCATCATATGTTGCTTGTGCAAATTCTCCATATTTAACTATTTCTCTTCTAAGCCAAGGATGAAGTGGATCAAGAAGATTATTCCAGTCATTAGAACCATGAATTTCTTGCCATTTTTTTGATATATCTTCCTTAGGAGACATTGTTGGAGTATCGTGCTTATCTTCAATTCTTGGTACATTCGAAGGATGATAATTAAGGTTTCTTTCAATGTGCAGATGTAACATGTTAGACAATGATTCAGCCAGTTTAATGGCCTTGTTGGAAGGTTTTAGACTTGGGTGAGTTTCAAAACGGGAATTTTGATAGGCATGGATTGATGATATGGAGAGCCCATTTTTGGTGGCGGTGGCGGGGTGGTGGTGGTGGAGCTGAAGGATAGCTTTTGAGGTTGCGGCGGCCATTTGAGTAGTTTTTTTCAGGCTCAAGAAGGATACAGTATATATATAGGTGCAATTTTATGTTGGAGACTGAAACAATATGGATCGTGTTTGATAATTGACCATGGCCGATTCAACATTATTCACGCGTTGGTCAGGACTTGGGGGTTTAAGCGAACCAGGTAAGAAATTTCGACTTATTTGACCTAATTTTCTTCTTATAATATTCAAAATTTAAATGCGTGTTAAATAATTTTCTTCCGCCTACATAAGAAAAAGCCTGCATCGAGGAAAATTTCGTGTGTGATTACCCGTGGGCCATCCATGTGAGATGACCAGATCTCCAAGCATTGTTGGAAGGTTTGGACGGATTATTTTTCTTACTCATTCACAGACTATGGACGAACCATTAGCTATTTCCGATGAACAAATTAGACTCGACATATCCAACATGTGCATGTATCAGGTGGTATAATGTACGCACTTGTTATGTTTGTTACCGTAGTAGAAACTTACTAGTAAATGATAAATCTCGACTAAAACAATTCTTTGAAATTCGACAGAGAAATTGTTTGTTACCGTCCCACACCGTCAAACATCTGTAAACAATTCTTAATTTATTTTTTCTTGCTCAACACTCATCAGTAGCGAGTAGGAATTTACTTTTTACTTTCTTAAAACACTAAACCAGTATTCATAAATAACAAATGAACCCAGTGGAATTCTGGCATTAAACAAGAACAGGTGACAGATTACAAGTTCTCAGACAACGTTTACAACATTAAAACCCACAAGGCAACAATAAACCTACTGCAACAAACTATGATCAAATTATCCAACTATTAGTATCAAATACTCTTTCTTGGCAGACTTCTACAAACACGAACATAGTGGCAATTAATTCACAAAATGTACATCAAACTGTTGAACCTGTTCTCGAAACATGAGATAACGCATCTTCAAACTGATCTTCATCACCCTTTTCAGAACTCAAGCTTGGTGGAATGAATGACCGGAAGACTACTTCCAAATTTGGATTTTCTTTCAATTCACGAGAAGCAACTTCAAGCGCTGTGGATTGGAAAAACCGATAGAATTTCTTTTGGCAAATAAACGCAAAGATGAAGGACAAAACTAGAAGTGGAATCAAAATGGGAAAGTAATAAAACTTCTTCACTATAAAGTAACCCAACATTGTTGCTTGAAATAGGATCACGGTGGCCATAATGCGCTTGTACATGTGGGGCCACATCCTTCCATAGCTCTCGTACGAAGGAACGTAAACTTTAAGTGCCTGTAGACATAAAAATTGAGTTTGAATGTATGTTTCTAATAAAATAAAATAAAAATTCTCTTATGGACATAAAGTAGATATTGCCAGCATAATTGTAATAGTTTCTAGTGTAATGCAGATTCCAGTATTCTTCTACGAAGGATCCCTTATATTAAACAAACTTATATTTTCCAACCAAAGTGATTCATAATTCTTAAACAGCAAGTTAGTTAAAAGCATTTTCACTAATTCTCATATTAGTTGAACTCGTTTTATAAGATAGTGCTACATAAAATTGTTGTAAAACCTATCAAGTGCCATATTAAAATTGTTGTGTTCGTTGCATCCAAATCCTGAAGTTAAAATCTTTAAGCTGAATCTAGGTCGTACCTGTTAAAGAGTCATTGTTCTACAAATTAACAAACATTTGATTTATTCATAGTTTCACACACTCAGTCACTAGGGAAAAACAACAATATAAAAAAATAACTTAATAGATAAAAAGATAAAATTGGGAACGGCGATAATTGGAAGTCTATTATTCATTTCACCTAGAACGACTGACCAAGTGAATAAAATTAGAGGACGTCACCTGATTCCGAAGAACAAGCCATCCCAAGCCAAAGTAAACTACACCGAACGGAATAATTAGAGGTGCTATTACAGAATAGCAAAGAACAATTGTGAGAATCAGCAGGTCACCAGGAACTCTAGTTGCATATCCAAGATCTCCCGGAGCCCAAGCTGCTTTTAGTTCAGCTTCAGTCTTACATAAATACTTTTTCTTTAGGTGAAATATTATTAATGGAACTATTCGTGACAACTCAAGCCCATAGCCAACAAAGAACCTGTCAATGCACCAAATCATTTTAGTCAATCCAAGACATCAAATTTTTAAAAGTTGGCATTAATGATTTTTAAGTTTCTATGAACATGTTTATAAACACTTGCCATAAGTCAAACCACTTGTTATTAATATATTTTATGGAACCCACAAGTACTACTCACTTATCCACCCTCAATTCTATCTGTTTATAAACCGAACTGTTTTTTATAAACATATGTCAAAACCAGTGAGGCAGAATCTTCACTTGTTTCTGACATACTGCATCAGTATTCAAAAAGAAATTGAATAGCATAATGAAGTAAAAACCAACAGATGAAATTATCACTCACAGTAACTTCTTCTCTTAATAAGACAGAATTCCATATAAATTGAAGAGAAATTTATATCACGATATAAACTTATTATGCAAGACTCCAGAAAAGATGAGGAAAAAGAAAGGTAATTTAAGAGAGATGGGATGATATCCATATCTTCCTACGATTATAGTACAACTGTATTCACACCAATAAAGAGGATGCATAGGAACAATGAATGTATCCAGTTGCCAGAAAAGAGGAAAAAAGATCAGTATATTACCACCAGAACATCTCTATCCATACGTGCATGAATGAAAGAGAAAAAATAAATGACGGGGTTCATTGGAATGTCAATGGAAAAACCTAAAAAACTGGAAGCAAAATTGATGGAACGAACCACAGAATAGATGAATAAAAGATAAACGTATACCACTAGAAATAAAAAGGAAAAATGTATAGCAATCTTACTTCAAAGCCACAAAGGTCAAGAAGAAAGTAGCACTTTTTGGGAGACTTTTTCCTAGTAAAGGGATAGCTTGGCTGGTATCCTTCAGAATGACCTTTATCGTAGAGAAAAGTGTTGAACCGATTGTAACACCAATAAATACATTTAGCACTGAAAAATAGAAATACTTTCCAGAAGCAGCTCTTTCTACATGACTCCGTGTAGGGATGCCCTCCTCCTTGGATAGAAACAAAAGAAACTTTGGCAGAAGAGCCATAAAAATGATAAGTGCAAGCTGAGGCAGGTATGCCTCTAGAACTGTCTTGATTGCTTGCTGATCCACAACCGGTTTTAAAAATGGGAGAAGCTTCTTCAAATTTTCCAGAGTAGTTAACGCAGAAATGAACCCGATTGGTATCATGTAAAAAAATATGGTTAAAAACACAATGAAGTAAATGATATATTGACGCATCTCTCTCTCGTAAAATTTTTTGGGAAGATTAGACCATATTAACTGGCGAGGTTCAGGAGCGTTCATAACTGTCCATGTGTCGACCATTGTGGCATGTAGACTTTGTGCAGCAGATGAAGCAGTTACCCTGTCGGTAAAAAAGATTAGAGCCGAGCATTGTTGTTTCTCCTTGAGAGTAACCTTTTGTTCTGCTTCTAATTTTGGGATCAACTCTTTTATCTTCTCATCATAGTATTCTATTGCATCCACCTTTTTACCCACAAGACCCAAGAAGCCAGTTTTAGTCATTGGTCTTGTTCCTTCTGGGCTACTTGTTTGTTTTGACTGCGCATATATGATTTCTGCACGTTCAAGCTTCTTTTTGTACCCTTCCAACTCGTCATAAATTTTGTTGACCTAGTACAAGTAAAACACTTTAAAGCCTACATCCGTTTAAATTGAAAAAAGGCAAACAATATCCAAAAGGGGGAAAATAAGATATGGTGATCTACAAATAAATGAGAAAACGATTAAAAAGAATGTCAGCTATTGTACGTACCTTCTTACCGTCTGTGACCACTATTGAGCGATAAAATGTGTCGGGATAGATTGACTTAAAATATGAGTCCACCTGCTCCTTTCTAGTTTGACCTTCCCGGACAGGAGGTATGTCTCGGACAAGAACACCAAACTGCTCATGCTTGGCATCAGGAGACATAAGTGCTGCGGCTCTCAGGTTAGAAACATGTCTGTATGCTTTCCATAAGAGGCAATATGCAACAAAGGATATCCAATAAGTAGCTGCCGCAAAAGCCCACAACCGTGGACTTTTCAACTGCAGTTCACAAGAAAATAAACTTCAATTGAGCACATCATATAATATTTGGTGCATTGAAAACCATCTGCAGTGATCAGCATCATATAACTAAAACGAATTTGCAAACAGCAGAAAACTATGGGGGAAACTATGCTTTTGACACCGGAAAAATCTCAAATTTAGAATGTGATTCTCCAGTTAGACATTCAAAGTTGTCCCCAAATTAATTCTGCGTACATACAGGTAATAGGAAGAAACTTACTTCTATATGCCCCATAGACAGCTTATCAATGTCATTGAAAGATCCTTCACTGGTGGTGTTATCTGCCTTCACTCCAGGAGAAGTAGCAGCAATTGGTAGAAGTACAGGCAGAAGCAGAAGGCCAGCTAAAACCAATATTCCTAACACTGCATTAAACAATAAATTTAACATCTAAAATACGTAGAATTGCTTAACATGAACATTATAAAATGTATGATTATTAAAAAAAAAAAAAAAAA